>CM024639.1:49196403-49250833 GCA_014182715.1 Eucalyptus cloeziana
AATTAAAAGAAATAAAAAAAATTTAGGAGTCCCGCCAAATGCATTTCTATTTTGGGAATAAAAATTTTAGGCAATTACCAAACACCCTCAAATGCTTAGAGATTCTTCTCAGGAACACAATAAAAAAGAATTATTTCTGAGTGGAAATTATTTTAGAGAATATAATAGTTACCAAATACACCCTTAATGTAAGCCTATGTCCAATTTCCTAGACTAACAGCCTACTGACTGTATTTCACTAGCAATTTTTCAGTAGTTACATAAGAGCGTACTGCTTATACCTAAGTGCATCTTCTTAAAGTTGTGTTGCTATATTCAAGCTGGTATGTCTCACTATCTCACACTTAAGACCAAACTCTAACACTATCAACACTTCTCAAATGATTATAGTTTTTTTGCTCTCATAAGAAAATGTTAGAATGTAAAGCTTTCTTTGAATTTGGAATTTGCACTACTTGATCCATCTTTTTCTTCGACGTCTTGATCTCCTTCTATACTTTGCAAGATCTAATCTTCTCGTTAAACAATCTTCAAGAAGACCAATCTCCAAACTATCCATTGGATGATTAGCTATTGAGGTGTATCAATTAGAGTTTTGTAGATTTGATCACCCATAAATCAAATTTTTGGTTTTCAAAAATAGTGTAGCTTGAGTACGGAAAGAATCTTGCCTTTAGGATGATTGTCAACAAACCAAGATATAACATGAGATTGATTTCTTTTGCATAGATAATATTTAAGATTGATGGTCAATCACTTTATTCTAAATTAGGAATCCATATTACGATTGTTGACACCTAAATTTTTGTGATCTGATCATTCTTTTATTGCATAGAAAATTTGGGACTAAAATTTAGCCCTTAAAAATATTAAATTAAATTGCATAACATATGTTTTACGAGTATTTTATTATTATTATTGCATTTGCATTGGACCGGTGACAAATGGACTTAAATGGATGACTCTAAACTTAATGAAATTGGACTGAACCCACGATAAAGAAAATTCTTGGGCAAAGCCTGCATTACAGTTTCTGTAAAAGACCTCTCAAATTGGTAAGGTTGTATCACTTGCGAGAATACTCGGACCCTTATCGATATGATGATAGTGAGATGGTGAAACTTATCATAGAGCAATCAATAACATGGCATTGCATGTGCAAACAATTGGAATTAAGCACAATCTCACTCGAAAAAAAGGGCATAAAATTCTACTCAACGGTTAATCTGTCATTAATTACACTAATCGCGATTAATTAAGCTAATTACAATTAATAAGGCTAATTATGATTAATTAAACTAAACTCTATTAATTAGCCAAACTTTAATTAATTAAAAATTAATTGACGTTAACTAAAATAATTATGATTAATTAAATAAATAACGATTAATTAATCTAACCACGATTAATTAATCTAATTGTAATTTCTTAAACTAATCTCAATTAAAAATAATCTAAACAATCCTTAATCGCAATTAAGACTAAACTAAAATTAACCGTAATTAATATTAAACTAACCACCCCTAAATGTAATTAACGTCTTAATCCAGGATTAGGAGGTTAACTCACTGGTTTCCAGTGATGGCGAGCCCGCTGCGCGATAGCGTTGAGAACACGACTCTCACGGCTCAAATGGAGGCTCGACGGCGGCAGTGGGTCTTGAAGCTCATGGCCAAAGGGGGGGCTTGGTTCGAGTGGTGGCTTGCGGCTTGAAGCAACGGCGGCACAGACGGCTGAGCGAGCGGTGGTAAGAGGCGATGACGGTGGCTTGGGGACGGCGGCAATGACTTAGGCTGTGGCACCCCCTCGGCACGACCCTCGATCCGTTAGGGTTGCCACAGGTACCTATCATATCTCCTGCTACATACCAGTCTAATACATTTTTAATTAAAGTGGAACCATAGTTCAAGGGGGGTTGATCGATTTAAATGTTTTTATCAATGTTATTATTATGTGTGTGTGTGTGTGTGTGTATTTTGAGAAAGGTCCTAGCGCAACTTATCAACGGAAGCATAAATGAGTCTCACCATCCTTTACTCCAATACAATAATGCCATGCACACCAACTATGCACCAACTGAAAAGATAAAGCCGAGTCACTTCTATTTACATTTTCAAGATGGACATCTCAGGTCGGTACAACAAAATGCCAAGATTTTTAACTATACTTGGCTACAACTCAAAAGAGAACTCGACCCTACATCACACATGCACACCCATCCATCAACAAGTGTCGGCTATCCCAAAAAGTGTCAGCTCCCACTAGTCATACGTGCCATCACACCCAACTCGGTGCATTGGGTGGCAGCGGTGGTAGCATCCCTAGCATCACCCCATCGCGTCGAACGTGAACAGACAGAAACTCTTGGACTACAGGGCCCCCAGCCAAACCCACATCATACATCACCAACACACGGACTCGAACAAACACCAAACCAGGAACACTGACATAGATGTGCTCCGCGCACTCAACCTCAACATCAGACGGTAAGCCGTAGAAGGTACCATGCGCGACCGATGGCAAAGGCATCTTTTAATCTAAAATGTTAATCCCCAAAGGGGTGAGTACAACCACTCAGCAATAAAGATCCATCAAACTACACAATGCAGCAAGCAGAACAATTAGGATGTCACGAGTAAAGTACATATCATCCATGCTATCGAGCATACATTACCATGCAGTCATGCATACATCACCGTGCAATCATGCATATATCACCATGCCATATGCACATACCCATGCACATGATTTAATTTTCAATTTTCAAGGGGATCTCATTTCATCTTTCTTCCTAGGGATCAATGTTTGCATCACTCTTTTATCGCTCGCACCCAACCTGGCATCGTGAGGAGCCTCCGGCACACACCTTCGGGCATCTCGAAACTCTCGAGGACATCCGGCACACACCTCCGGGCATCTCGAAACTCCCGAGGACATCGTCGACTCAAGGGTCCGACGGTATCATCATTTTCACAATTTTTATTCACACGTGTGCTTCACTTTCAACATGGCATTTGATGCAATAATGTCAAAGGTTTAAACCAACTTTTTGATGTTATATGACATGCCAAATTTCACCACATGTGCAGCAAAAACAACCACTCAAGACATTACATCACATAGAGCAATTCATTTATTTTTGAAAATGCATCAATTTTTGGATAAAACAGAATGCACTCTTTTAGTTAAAATCTAGGAAAATTAGTAAACGATCTTAATAAATTCTGAAAATTTAACATGTTATAAATGAGACCTAGAGGCAAATATCTCATGAAGAACACCATACCAAAAGAACTCCATACAATTCGGTACGGTCCATGCATCACAGCTTTCAAAATTTCAGCACTACAGTTTGCACAGTTTCGGAAATAATTTCGACTAAATACCCAAAAGAACTCCAAAAATTCTGAAATTTTGATATGTTATAGAAAACACCTAGAGGTAAATATCTCATCAAGAAATAAAAATCCAATTCGTTCTAGATTAATATCTAAAGACGATTTAATTCCCCCTATTCTCGGTACTGTTTTTCCAGATTAACTCTTTTTAAAGAAAATTCGTTTCACCGACCTAGACATGTCCGTTTCTTCTCAACTTTCAGTATGTTATTCCTCAGAATGTCATCTACAACTTTAATTAAGGACACAAGATCAAAGTTCAACTGGATGATTTTATAAAAATTCACAGAATCATACTAGGTCAATGTAACGTTTCCCAGATCCAGTTTCTTCAAAGAAAAATGGTTTCACCGACCTATACTTGTTCATTTCCTCTAAATTTTTGATATGTTTTGATTCAAGAAGTCCTCTACAACTTTCATTAAGAAGTTGAAATGAGATTCCAACAAAAATGTTACTCTACAGTTCACGAAATCACTAAAGGTCAGCACAACAAATTCCAGATCTAGTTTCTTCAAAGGAAAATCATTTCACCAACCAATAGTTGTCCGTTTCATTTCAAATATTAGTATGTTACTCCTCAAGATGTCCTTTACAACTTTCATTGAGAGATTGAAGTGAGATTCCAACTAAAAAGTTACATGCAGCTCACAAAATCATCAAAGGTTGGACTGCCTTTCTAGGAAACAGAATGCTAGGCTAACATACTTCTCTCCAAAGCTTTGAAATTTCTTCACTCCTACCACAACCGAAGTTTACCATCCCTCACAACACATATCACAGTAGGCAAAGGGTAGATTGATGGACTCTACTTGCCTCTAGTCCAAGCAAATCGCAGCAAGCAAACGGTGGGGTGAGGTGGGTTTGACGATGGCGGCTAGGCGGACGCACGGTGGACGGTCTTCTCCTCCTTCTATCTCGCACGCTCGCTCGGTCTCCCTTTCTCTCTTCCTCTCCTTTCTCTCGTGCGACACACCCTCCCTCTCTTTGTTGCTCCTCGCTTAATCCACCCCTTCCCCCTCACTAACTTCTTCCCCTCAATGATTAACCATCATTAGCTTGCATGCAAGAGCCACTTGGAGGACCCTTCATGCCACTTGCCACTCTTCATGCAAGATGGTGGGCCTCAAAGGGTTGGGCCTCTCCCACCTTCGGTCGACAGCCCATGGGGCTCCTTGGGCCGGTTTTGGGCCATCCTAGGTCGACCCAACGGTGGGGGAGTGGTGGGCTGGTTCGGCCCTAATAAATCAGCCCACCCTTCTCTTAATAACCAATCTTAATTCCTCACTTATATTAACTTAATTACAAATATTCACATGGCCATAAAATCCTGCAATGATAATTGATAGTAATCCAACTTATAAAGTACATGGCCAAGAATATAAATTTTTCTCATCAATTCGTCTTTTAGCACAATCCTAGATCATTCATGAGCATGCTATATTCCCAATCAAAACAACAGTCCATTCTATGCTTGGCCTTGTTAAATTTAAATTCGTCGGTCTAATGACTATAACATAGTCCGATGGCGCTTCCATCACTTATTTGTGGGTCAGGGTGTATCCAGGGGTTGTTATGAAATTTTTAGGATGCCACATAGGTGGTGTGTAGCGGCGATTTGGGAGCTTGGCGGTGGAGATGGTGGTTTGGTGGTGAGGATGGCCAATGGCACGGCTCTAAGTGGCAAACGGAGGTGGCGTAGTGGTGAGTTGGGGGCGTGGGCGGCGGTGTGGTGGTGGGTGAAGCGGCAGCAAGGGAAAGGAAGAAGAAGAAGAAGAAGAAGAAGAAGAAGAAGAAGGGGGTTCAGCCGAGAGGGTGGGAAAGGAAAAGAAGAGAGAGGGAGAGAGAGGGAGAAAGAGAGAGAGAAAAAAAGACAAAAAGAAAAAGAGGGGCTGTAGGGGTGGCGTGAGGAAGGGGAGAGAGAGAGAGAGAGAGAGAGAGAGAGAGAGAGGAAATGGGGGATGGGTGGCGAGAAAGGGGGAGGAAACGTGAGGGAGAGGAGAAAGAGGAGAGAGAGAGGAAGAAGACAAAAGAGAGGGAGTTGACATCTTATCGACTCTTTGTTTCCCACGAGGCTCCTTTTGTTTCATGGTGTTGCCAAACCACTTTGATTAAGGGAATCGTCTTGCTACGTAGCACTTACTCCTTTCAGCCCACTATCCGAACCAGTCTCTCCATGTATGACACTTTTTCGTCCACGTCTATTTCCTCGAAATTTAGTATGTGGGTTGGATTAGGTTCGTATTTCCACAACATCAACACGTGAAAAACATCATGCACTTGAGCAAGTCTTAGTGGCAACGCAAGACGATAAGCTAAAATCCCAATCCGCTCCAAAATCTCGAAGGGACCAACGTATCTCGGACTTAACTTCCCTTCCTTGCCAAAACGTGAATGAAAAGCCGTCTTCGATAGATCTTCCTTCTTAATCCTTAGCTGATGGTAACCCATCCTTAGGTCAATCTTAGAAAATATCGAAGCTCCCTGTAGCTGATCAAATAAGTTATCGATCTTTGGCAATGTATACTTGTTCTTGATTGTCACTTGATTGAGTTGCTGATAGTCGATGCAAAGACACCACGAATCATCATTCTTCCTTAAAAACAGAACTGGCGCTCCCCAAGGGTATGCACTAAGACGAATAAATCTTTGTCCAACAATTCCTGCATTTGAACATTTAGCTCTTTTAATTACGGTAAGGAGCCCTAGAAATTGGCTCAGTCCCAGGAGTCAACTCAATCATGAACTCTATCTCCCTTTCTGGGGGCAAACCAGGCAACTCCTTAGGAAAAATGTCAGAAAATTCCTACACTACGGCAATGTCCTCAATCCTTGGCTCCTCAATTGACGTATTAACCACGGTTGCCAATTAACCTTGGCAACTCACATCGAACAATTGGGTTGCCTCAAGTGATGAAATTAACGTAATCGAGGGTCCTCTTTGATTTCCAACAAACTCAAAACTTCCACCCGCTAACGGGTTAAACTAAATTGCTTTATGATAACAGTTCATGGTAGCTCGTTGCTTGGTGAGCCAATCTATACCAACAATAATATTGAAATCAAACATCGCCAGCACAATCAAATCTATTCTTTCCTCTCGATCACCAATTCCTAACTTGCAATCAGGACACCCTATCGCTGACAACATTTATCCTTTAACGGGGTGGATATACTAATGACCGCTTCCAACGGATTTGGACTTAACCTTACTAACTTAACAAACTACTCAACAATAAATGAATGCGTGGCTCCAGGATCAAATAAAGTATAAGCAGCATGGTCGTTTGGCTGAGAGGGGGGAAGGAAAAGAAGAGAGAGGGAGAGAGGGAGAAAGAGAGAGAGAAGAAAAAGACAAAGAAAAAGAGGGGCTGCAGGGGTGGCATGAGGAAGGAGAGAGAGAGAGAGAGGGGGGGAAAGGGGGATGAATGGCTGAATGGCGGGGGAGGAAACGTGAGGGAGAAGAGAAAGAGGAGAGAGAGGAAGAAGACAAAAGAGAGGGGGGTGGGGAAGAAGGGGGACGTCACATTATAACCGAGCCTTGCTAGCATCTGGGAACAGCATCACAACCTCCCAATCCATCCAACCAAAACCCATTAGCAACCTCCCAATTGGTGCTGTGACCTCCGGAGTTGAGTACTGCAGATATTCCATTGCTGATGATCCTCCCTAGTCCTAATGGGAACTGATATCCATAGCCGTGGTGGGCGTAATAGGAGTGTTTCTGAGGCTGTACAACGTGCTGGTGGTGAAACCGGAAAAGTCGAGGTCCTTGCTGAGGAAACAAGGCATCAATGGACCGGCCCCCGCCTTCCTGCTCGGCAACATCATGGAGATCAAAAAGGCGAGATCCTCCTCCTCCTCCTCCGTTCCCATGACTCCGCTCGGCCAGCCCCTTGCCCACCATGATTGCGCTGCTGTCCTCTTCCCCTTCTTTGACAAGTGGAGAAAAAAATACGGTAGTTCACCTCCTGGCTGCCCTAACTCGCAATTTCATCTCTTTTCCACAATTAATCTAACAATATTCGCGTGTTTCGATTTTCCATGTTCCAAACTACATAAATTAGACGCAAGATTTTCGTACAATCATAAGAGAGTTTATGAAACTTAGAGATCGGTGCTACTCAAATTTTCTAGTCAGATCTGGATGACCACGTGCATCACCGTGACATATGTTTTCTCTACCTTAAGGCTGAACTTGAAGCCTATCATGTCGGTTGACACACCGCACGGCATAGGGCGGTAGACGTTGAAGGTTCTTTCACTGCCCGTTTCCATTTTTTAGAACTTGCAACCCCTACCAATGTCTGCTCTTTCTTTTTTGGGGTTATTGGTAGTTCTTTGATAATGACCGATGCGGGCGCTGCGTCGCTCCACTGGAGCTGGATCAGGATTGGACTCAACCAAAATGACTCCAGCGCCCCGAAATCACTTCTCACATTCACGCTAAATATCATTTGACACGTTCTTACTCATTAATAAAACAGGAGTAATTCACTACTCTTGAATCAGATCATTTCTCCTTCCCCCACTCTTAAATGAATTGGATTGATCGTTTGTGGTTCGGACATGGACAATCAGATCAGGCTGATGTCATGCGCTGATGTCTCATGATTTTTATAGGAGAAACATTTGCGTTCTCGCTGGGGAACACACAGATAATCTATGTGAACCGACCAGACGTGGTGAGGGAGATTACCACCTGCACATCCTTGGACTTGGGTAAGCCCTCATACCAGTTCAAGGAGAGGGGTCCCTTGATGGGTCAAGGCATCTTAACTTCCAACGGCCCCCACTGGGCTCATCAGCGCAAGATCCTCGCTCCTGAGCTCTACATGAAGAAGGTTAAGGTATGTTATCTTAATTGATGTCTTTCAATAACACCATCACCACCACCAATTTTTTCCTTTTAAAATTAACATTTCTGAGTTTGCCCGCTCGCAGGGAATGATAAACCTCATAAATGAGTCCACAGAGACACTGTTGAAGTCCTGGAAGAACAAAGTGGACGCAGCCGGTGGAGTAGCCAGCATTAACATCGACCAGCACATGAGAAGTTTCTCCGGAGATGTCATCTCCAGGGCCTACTTTGGCAGCAATTTTGCCAAAGGAGAGGAGATCTTCCACAAGTTGAGGGCTCTCCAAGAGGCCATGTCCAAGAAAGTTCTTTCCATTGGGATTCCTGGCATGAGGTGCAAAGTTAAATATCTCTTTCTCCCGAAAAACCTCCAATTAAGCCTTCTCTTCCATACCACCCCCTTGAAAAGAAAGGGAAAAAGGAAAATCCACTGTCGCTCAGCTGCTTTAATCAATTCTGTTTATGCAATGACGTAGATACCTCCCTACCAAGAGTAACAGAGAAGCCTGGGCACTGGAGAAGGAGGTCCGCAGTTTGATACTGCAGGTGGTGAAGGAGAGGATGGAAACTGCATATGAGAAGGACCTTCTGCAGATGGTTCTCGAGGGTGCCAAAAACAGCGACTTGAGCCAGGAGGCCATGGACCGCTTCATTGTTGACAACTGCAAAAACATTTACTTGGCTGGGTACGAGACCACTGCCGTCTCTGCGACATGGTGCCTCATGCTGTTAGCTTCCAGTCAAGAGTGGCAAAATTGTGTGCGTGCCGAGGTTCTTGAAGTTTGTGGGGGACTGTCTTCCTAATGCCGATGTGATCCGTAAGATGAAACTGGTGCGCCTTCCCCATACCTTTAAGACAGAGTGCACATAATATAACGTTTTGATTTCATGATCATTGGCATGTGTTAACCTTTCTGTCCTGGGTGCAGCTCACAATGGTGATAAACGAGTCGTTGCGGCTATACTCCCCCGTGCCAGTGGTGTCGAGGGAGGCCTTGACAGATATGAAATTCGGGGACTTGAAAGTGCCGGAGGGAGTGAACGTGTGGACGATGGTGTTAACACTGCACACGGACCCTAAGATATGGGGGCCAGACTCCTACTCTTTCAACTTGGGGAGATTCGCCAATGGGATCACGGGAGCCTGTAATATCACACTCCGATCCTCGAACGCATGCCCATCCCTCACCTGGTTGATTAATAGCAACGTCTCAGGATGCATCGCCGACCCTGTTCATTTAATATGTGCAAGCGGAAGTATAAAGAAAATCCCCAGACAATAAAATAATGGGATAGAAAAGCAGGACCATATTTTTCATATTGAAACTTATAATCAAATTCTTATACAAAATACAAACTAGAGTACTTCACAACTATTCACAACTTTTTACTCTAACTCTATTCACATCAAAATTGAGTTCACAAAAGAAGATGAGATCTCGGTCCATCCGGGTCGTACTCAAGATCCCTCTCGGTGTTATCTTCTTCTTCCAAAAATTCTTCTCCTTAGGTTTCACCTCAGAGTTCTCCTTCTCAGATTCCTCCTCCTCAGCTCTTCATTGGGATCTTGAAATGTTGTCCCACAACCGGGATGAGACTACGTCTCAGCGAGTTCTACCCCACTAAGACTCAATTAGGGAACCAATACACTACTCGGTTGCCTAAGCACAGCATGAGTCAGAGGACTTACCTTGACCTCAAATGCAACCTGCAATTCAAGGTTATAGACAACGCTTCATAAATCACAATGGACAATCAATCAAATCATTGATCAATCGAACTAGTCGATTACATGTCAGACGGACCATTCTAGGTCATTGATTCCACACCATATAACCTCCCATAAGGCATTCGGTCACAAAGCCACATCAATGCTCTCGGGCGTCAAGTTCGCCAAGGTAACTTATCCACTAGACAATTGCGTGCGTTCTTTAAGGTGTTGTTTTCGCCAGTGACATCCTTAGTCACCGAACCACGCATGCGTATAACCATGTACTCAATAGACAATTGTGTGCGTTCTTTAAGGCGCCGTTTTCGCCAGTGATGTTCTTAATCAACGAACCACACATGCCTATGACAATGTGTTTAATAGACAATCGTATGCGTTCTTTAAGGCGTTGTTTTCGCCAGTGATGTCCTTAATCACTGAACCATACATGCCTATAACAATATGAGTACTAGACCAATACGTGCGTTCTTTAAGGCGCCGTTTTCGCCAGTGACGTCCTTAGTCACCGAACCACGTAGGTCCATACACCGTACTTGATCGGTTCGAGCCCAAAGTACTTCCGATTCACTCTCGCCATTCTACTCATTTTACAACTCCACAAAGCATAAAAAGTGCTGAATAAACAAACTTGGCCATCTACCAATCAATAATTCAATCTCAATCAATTCCAATCAATTTAGGGTAAATCCCTAAAATATCACAATTTATTTAATTCCATGCAACGTAGAGCTCAAATAAATAAATGGACTACGCCACGACAATCAGCACGAGATTTCGGTCGTTGGCCATCTCAACCTTAATTTCCGAAAAATAAATAAATAAATAATTAATTTCAAAAATTAAATAATAAATATTAAAAATTCAATTTAGCTCAAAATAAAGCCCGATTAAATAAACGGACTTCACCATGGTCATCAGCATAATATTCCGGTCACTGGCCATCCTAGTTGAATTTTCGAAAAATAAATAAATAATTAATTTAATTAAGGAAAATAATATTTAAATACCAAAAATTCCACTTAGGCCCGAATTGTCAAATTGAAGCCCGATAAAGGGTCGGAAAAATCCCGAGCTACCCTCAATAAATAGTAGATCGTGTCTACTTGCTAAATACACATTCAATTTGTCTAAATCGCATCACAATTGACTAATAAACACTAATCTAGTCACCTAAACTTAATTAAACAAAACTAAACAACCACTAAGTGTAATTAGCTCACTAAGCAAGGATTAGTGAGATTACTCACCGGGATTGCGTGCAACTCGGATCAAACCAACGGGCATGGCGCGAGGAACGATTCCTTCCAAAGCACGGCTCGGGTCTGAGGCCCGGAAACGGCCCAAAACGAGCCCAAAGAGGGCTGGAAACCCACACGGTGGGTGCTGCGTTTTTTGAAAAGAAAACACACAAAACAACCACAAAACACTTCCACAAGGGTGGCAAGGCACGGGGGAGGGTCGGTGGAGGTTCAGTGAGGTCAAATGGCTGCCGGAGGTGGCTGGACAAGGGCTGGGCAGAAGCTGGTCGCGCGGGGAAGGACGCCCGGGGCGCGAGGAGGGCGGTGGCGGAGCGTGCGGGCAGACGGTGGCGAGCGGTGGGCGCGCGGGCGGCGGTGCGTGGGCGGCGACGGCTTCGGCGAGCTGCTGTTCGTTCTTCTTCAACTTCTGGTTTGCTAGTTTTCACGAAGAAGAAAGGGAGAAAAAGGAGGTTTTGGTCACGTGGGGGAAGATGGGGAAGAAGAGAGAGGAGAGAGAAGAAAAGGGGAAAGAAGAGATAAGAAAAAATGACTTTTTGACTAGTCAAAGTGAAAAAGAAAGAGGGAGAAGAAGAAGCCAAGTTGGATTCGGCAAGGGGGTTTCGGTGGGGGTGGGGTGTGCACGAAGGGGGAGGGGAGAGGAGAGGAGAGAGAGAGAGAGAGGAAAGAGAGAGAGAGAAAAGGGAGAAAAAGAAATAGAAAAAGAAGAAGAAAATAGTACAAGAATAAGGAAAAAAATACCTTATTCTTAAAATTACTATTTTCTTTTCATTTCTTTTTCCATTTTTATTTTCTTCCAGTTTTCGATTTTTCTTTCGATAATTTCTTTCTCGAAATTTCGGACTCGTCAATAAATTGACAGATGATGAGACAAGGTCCTAAAAAAAAGAATTATGACACGCTTAATATTCGATTTCTGAAATCGAGTTCAATTCCGTGGTTAAAATCGATCGGACGCGATTTTAGTCCAATCCAACCAATTAAGTAGCTTTTAGGGATTTTTACCGCGGATACATCCTTTAACGGCTCCACTCAATGGGTTATTCAACTCGTGAGTGATCAGCTCAGAGAAAAAGGACCGTAGGCACGTCGATGAAAGGCTCATTTCACTTTATCGAAACGGGGTCGAATTTCAGGATGTCACAACTCTTCCCCTTTTATAAAAATTTCGTTCTTGAAATTTAAACCTTACAAACTTAAGCAAAAAGGTGGGGGTACAATTCTCTCATCGACTCTTCAGTCTTCCATGTCACTCCTTCGGTACTATGATGTTGCTAGACCACTTTGACCAACGGAATGGTCTTTGTACGCAGTTCCTGCTCCTTTCTGTCTACAATTTGGACCGGTCTTTCCACATATGACACTCTGTCATTCACGTCCAATTCTTCAAAATTGAGCACGTGTGTCGGGTTAGGCTCGTACTTCCTTAACATCGACACGTGAAAGACATCATGCACTTGCGCCAACTTTGGCGGCAATGCAAGACGATACGCTAAGGTCCCAATTCTCTCGAGAATTTCAAATGGACCTATGTATCTCGGACTTAGCTTGCCTTTCTTCCCAAAGCGCGAAGTTCCCCTCATTGGTGACACCTTTAAAAAAACGTGATCACAAACTTGGAATTCCAAAGATCTCTGGCGCTTATCTGCGTAACTTTTTTGTCTGCTCTATGCGGTCTTCAATCTGTTTTTGATCACTACCACGACATCTACTGACTGTTGAACTAACTCTGGGACCATTATCTTCCTTTCTCCGACTTCATCCCAACATACTGGAGTTCTACATGCTCTGCCATACAACGCTTCAAATGGAGCCATCTTGATACTCTGCTGGTAACTGTTGTTGTAGGAAAATTCTACTAGGTGCAATTGATCCTCCCAACTTCCCTTGAAGTCTATTACACAGGCTCTTAGCATGTCCTCAAGGGTCTGAATCATCCTCTCAGACTGGCCATCTGTTTGAGGATGATACGCCGTACTGTACTGAAGCTTTGTACCTAAAGCACTCTGCAAGCTCTTCCAAAAAGTAACAGTAAACCTTGGGTCTCTGTATGAGGTTATCGTCACTGGCACTCCATGCATTCGAACCACTTGACGTACGTACAGGTCTGCGTGCCTATCAAGATTGAGGTCCTTTCGAACTGCAATGAAGTGAGCCGACTTTGTCAGTCTGTCCACCACTACCCAAATTAAATCACTTCCTCTCTGACTTCTTGGTAGTCCAGTCACGAAGTCCATTGTGATATGCTCCCATTTCCATTCTGGGATCGTAAGAGGTTGCAAGAGTCCTCCCGGTTTGCAATGCTGAGCTTTTACTTGTTGACATGTCAAACACTTGGCCACATGCTTGGCTACGTCCATCTTCATACCTGACTACCAATAGTGTTAACGCAGATTCTGATACATTTTGGTGCTTCTAGGATGGATGCTATAACTGCTACATTGCGCTTCAGATAAAATTTCTTCTCTAAACCCTACATCGTTAAGTACAACCAAACGTCCTTGGAACCTTAATGTCCCGTCATCGGCAATCTGAAAGTCAGCATTTCTTTTCTTAGTGTCATCTTGAAGAATCTTCTGTACATCTGGATCTGTCGGTTGGAGTTGTTTAATTCTGACCTGGACATTCGGTTCAATTCTAAGGGTGGCCATAAAAATTGAAAGGTGGCCTACCTCAAATTTGAATTCCGAATCCCGAGCTCTCTCGATTAAGTTCCATTCTTTAATCAAGATCTGGGCTACTGAAGACTTCCTACTCAATGCATCGGCGACCTTATTCGCCTTCCCCGGATGGTATAGAATATCATAGGCATAGTCTTTCAGCAATTCTATCCATCGGCGCTGTCTCATGTTCAACTCCTTTTTAGAGAACAGGTACTTGAGACTCTGATGGTCCGTGAAGATCTGAAATTTTTCACCACACAAATAATGTCTCCAAATCTTCAAGACAAAGATAATTGTCACGAGCTCTAAGTCATGCGTTGGATAGTTCTGCTCATGAGGCCTCAACTGGCGAGAAGTGTATGCAACAACCCTACCATGTTGCATTAACATGCAACCTAGTCCTTTGAAAGATGCATCATTGTAGATCTCTAATCCTCTAGGACTAGATGGAATTGTTAGTACAGGAGCTATAGTCAGCTTTTCCTTCAGTTCTTGAGAACTACGTTCGCACTTGTCTGACCATACAAACTTCTCATCTTTCTTCGTGAGCTTAGTTAAAGGCGATGCTAACGCTGATAAACCTTCTACAAACCGTCTGTAATACCCTGCCAATCCCAGAAAACTTCTGATTTCTGTCATTGATGTCGGTGTCTGCCAATTGATCACGGATTCTATCTTACTCGGGTTGACGGAGATTCCTTCCCCGGAAATCACATGCCTAGGAACGCAACACGAGTCAACCAAAACTCGCACTTGCTAAACTTGGCATACAACTGATGCGTCCTTAAGGTTTGGAGCACTAATCTCAGGTGATTTTCATGTTCTTCATCACTCTTCGAATAGACCAAGATATCATCTATGAACATGATGACAAACCGATCTAAATATTCCTTGAATATTCGGTTCATCATATCCATGAAAGCAGCTGGAGCATTCGTCAACCCGAATGGCATCATTGTGAACTCATAGTGATCATACCGAGTACGAAATGCTAACTTAGGAATATCCTCTTTCTTAATTCTCAACCGATGATACCCCGTTTTTAAGTCAATTTTCGAAAATATTGACGCTCCTTGCAACTGATCGAACAGATCATCTATCCTTGGGAGGGGATACTTGTTCTTAATGGTTACTTGGTTGAGCTATCGGTAGTCGATGCATAGGCGTAACGATCCATCTTTCTTCTTAACAAATAGAACTGGTGCTCCCCAAGGTGATGCACTAGGACGAATAAATCCTTTGTCCAATAATTCTTGCATCTGCACTTTTAGCTCTTTCAACTCTGATAATGCCATCCTATATGGTGCTTTGGAGATCAGCTTTGTCCCTGGTGCTAATTCGATCACAAACTCAATCTCCCTTTCTGGCGATAATCCGGGCAATTCTTTTGGAAAGACATCTTGGAATTCTTGCACAACTGGAATGTCCTCCACTTTCAGTTCCTCAACTGTCGTGTCCACGACAGTTGCCAGGTACCCTTGGCAACCTTCGTCTAACAGACGAGATGTTTCTTGCGACGGGATCAGGACAATCGAGGGTCCTCCTCGACTTCCTACAAACTCGAAGCTCTTACCCTTTAATGGGTCAAATTGAATCGTCTTGCAATAGCAGTCCATTTTAGCTCGTTGATTGGTGAGCCAGTCCATGCCAATTATCAAATCAAAGTCATACATGGCTAGGACTAAAAGATCTATCTTCCTCACTTGCTCACCAATCTCTAACTTGCACCCCGAACAACCCAAAGCAGCAATGACCTTATCTTTTAGGGGTGTAGATATGCATATTGTCGACTCCAATAATATAGGACTGACTCCTATCAACTTAACATATTGCTAGGCAATAAAGGAGTGAGTTGCTCCTGAATCAAACAAAGCATAAGCAGGTTGGTTGTTGAGCGAAACCATACCTGTGATCACGTTAAGCGCGGCTTCTGCCTGACCTTGCGTGATTGCATAAATCGTGCCTTGAGCTGGGGGTTTTTGCTGTCCTCCTTGCGGCACGTTCTGAGGGGTATACCCTCTTATCTGTCCTCTTGGTGGTGGCGGTGGTAGCTGCGGTCGTCCTCCTTGCTTTGTCGGACAATACCTTGCGATGTGACCCTGTTGGCCACATTCGTAATACGCTCCTGTCCTAGCTGGGCACGGAGCTGTCCCGTGTCTCCTCCCATTAAAGCGACACGCACCAATATTACTAGGTATTGGCCTACTGAATCTACCTTTCTTGTTGGGTGGGTCCTAGAATCTGTTTCCAAGCATCGGCCTCTTTCCTTGGCGGATGTTGTCTCTATGAGAATCGAATCTTTATCCAAATGAGGCTACTCTATCATTCCGGTCCTTCTCGATCATTTGAGCCCTCTCATAAAGGTCATTATAAGTTTTCAGGTTCAGGGAAATCAATGTACTTCTCAAGTCTGGTCTGAACCCTTCTCTGAACCTTCTTACTCGGTTTGTTGGATTTGCTATTAACTCAGGAGCGTATTGGGAAAGTTCAGCGAACTTCGCCTCATATTGATCGACGGTTAGGGAACCCTAGCGAAGACGTTGAAACTATGCCATCTTCACCTCTCTAGCACTTTCTGAGAAATATTTAACATTAAAGGCCTCTAGAAAGGCGTTCCACTCTAGAACAACGCCCTCTGGAAAAATGGTTCCTCGAGTTGTCTTCCACCAAGTATCTACAACTTCCTTCAGTTGGTAAGTTGCAAGTACTACTTTCTCAGCCTCATTGCACATTAACAGTGCAAAGGCTTTCTCCAATTTCTGGATCCATGAAGAAGCAGCTTTAGTGTCTCCGGTCCTGGTGAACTAAGGTGGATTCAGCTTCAGAAATTGTTCTACTAGCTTATGAATTGGTCTTTCTGCGATCACTATTCCCGGTGGACCTTTAGCATGTGCTGTGGTAGGTGTAACGGCAGGGGGAACTACAGGGGTGGCTCTAGCGGCGGCGGCAGCAGCGGCAGTAGCGGCGGCCTGAACGGCAGCCTGAACGGCGGCTTCAACTGTAGCGGCTTGTTGATCCATTCTATTCCCCATCAGTTCTAGAGCACGCAAGATCCCATCCAACCTGGGATCATTAGGGGCTGCAACCCCAGCACCAACAGGAGGTGGTGCTTCACCACTAGCGCTAGCCACAGCTGGCACTCTACCATGACCGCCTCGGGCATTGCCTCTGGTAGGCGTTCTAGCCCGAGTCACTAAGGTCAAAGTCCTCTGCCTAGGAGTTCTCGGCTCCTGATCGCTCATGATGTCGCTTTAATCTACCGACACCTGCTTCCAATTCAACATCAAATTAGAAACAGAGCGATTCAAACAACAAACAATTTTAGCACTTAGCTAACACAGACATGCACCAGCATGAATTTAAAGGCCATTCTACTACTATCCCATGAACCATCGTTCCTTATCACTCCAATCTTGAACTTCGCTCTGATACCACTTAAACAGGATGTCACGCCTCGATTCTCGAACGCGTGCCCATCCCTCACCTGGTCGATTAATAGCGACGTCTCAGGACGCATCGCCGACCTTGTTCATTTAATATGCGCAAGCGAAAGTATAAAGAAAATCCACAGACAATAAAACAATGGGATAGAAAAGCAGGACCATATTTTTCATATTGAAACTTATAACCAAATTCTTATATAAAACACAAACTAGAGTACTTCACAACTATTTACAACTTTTTACTCTAACTCTATTCACATCAAAATGGAGTTCACAAAAGAAGATGGGATCTCAGTCCATCCGGATCGTACTCAAGATCCCTCTCGGTGTTATCTTCTTCTTCCAAAAATTCTTCTCCTTAGGTTTCACCTCAGAGTTCTCCTTCTCAGATTCCTCCTTCTCAGCTCCTCATCGGGATCTTGAAATGTTGTCCCACAATTGGGATGAGACTACGTCTCAGCAAGTTCTACCCCATTAAGACTCATTTAGGGAACCAATACACTACTCGGTTGCCTAAGCACAGCATGAGTCAGAGGACTTACCTTGGCCTCAGATCCAACCTGCAATTCAAGGTTATATACAACGCTTCATAAATCACAACAGATAATCAATCAAATCATTGATCAATCGAACTAGTCAATTACATGTCAGACGAACCATTCTTGATCACTGATTCCACACCATATAACCTCCCATAAGGCACTCGGTTACAGAGCCACATCAATGCTCTCGGGCGTCAAGTTCGCCAAGGTGACTTATCCACTAGACAATTGCGTGCGTTCTTTAAGGTGCCATTTTCACCAGTGACATCCTTAGTCACCGAACCATGCATGCGTATAACCATGTACTCAATAGACAATTGTGTGCAATCTTTAAGGCGCCGTTTTTGCTAATAATGTCATTAAACACCGAACCACACATGCCTATGACAATGTGTTTAATAGACAATTGTATGCGTTCTTTAAGGCATCGTTTTCACCAGTGATGTCCTTAATCACTGAACCATACATGCCTATAACAATATGAGTACTAGACCGATACGTGCGTTCTTTAAGGCGCCATTTTCGCCAGTGACGTCCTTAGTCACCAAACCACATAGGTCCATACACTGTACTTGATCGGTCTGAGCCCAAAGTACTTCTGATTCACTCTCGCCATTCTACTCATTTTACAACTCCACAAAGCATAAAAAGTGCTGAATAAACAAACTTGGCCATCTACCAATCAATAATTCAATCTCAATCAATTCCAATCAATTTAGGGTAAATCCCTAAAATATCACAATTTATTTAATTTCATGCAACGTAGAGCTCAAATAAATAAACGGATTGTGCTACGACAATCAGCATGAGATTTTGGTCACCTTAATTTCCGAAAAATAAATAAATAAATAATTAATTTCAAAAATTAAATAATAAATATTAAAAATTCAATTTAGCTCAAAATAAAGCCCGATTAAATAAACGGACTTCACCATGGTCATCAGCATAATATTCTGGTCATCAAGGCCATCCCAGTTGAATTTTTAGAAAATAAATAAATAATTAATTTAATTCCGATAAATAATATTTAAATACCAAAAATTCCACTTAGGCCCGAATTGTCAAATTGAAGCCCGATAAAAGGTCGGAAAAATCCCGAGCTACCCTCAATAAATAATAGACCGTGTCTACTTGCTAAATAGACATTCAATTTGTCTAAATCGCATCACAATTGACTAATAAACACTAATCTAGTCACCTAAACTTAATTAAACAAAACTAAACAACCACTAAGTGTAATTAGCTCACTAAGCAAGGATTAGTGAGATTACTCACTGAAATTGCGCGCAACTCAAATCAAACCGACGGGTACGGCGCGAGGAACGATTCCTTCCAAAGCACGGCTCGGGTCTGAGGCCCGGAAACGGCCCAAAACGAGCCTGAAGAGAGCTGGAAACCCACACGGTGGGTGCTGTGTTTTCTGAAAGGAAAACACACAAAACAGCCACAAAACACTTCCACAAGGGTGGCAAGGCAAGGGGAAGGGTCGGTGGAGGTCTGGCGAGGTCAAACGGTGACTAGAGGTGGCCGGAGGCGGCTGGACAAGGGCTAGGCAGAAGCCGGTCCCGCAGGGAAGGACTCCCGGGGCGCGAGGAGGGCGGTGGCGGAGCGTGCGAGCGGGCGGCGACGAGCGGTGGGCGCGCGGGCAGCGGTGCGTGGGCAGCGACGGCTTCGGTAAGCTGCTGTCCGTTCTTCTTCAACTTCTGGTTTGCTGGTTTTCACGAAGAAGAAAGGGAGAAAAAGTAGGTTTTGGTCACATGGGGAAGATGGGGAAGAAGAGAGAGGAGAGAGAAGAAAAGGGGAAAGAAGAGAAAAGAAAAAATGACTTTTTGACTAGTCAAAGTGAAAAAGAAAGAGGGAGAAGAAGAAGCCAAGTTGAATTTGGCAAGGGGGGTTTCGGTGGGGGTGGGGTGTGCACGAAGGGGGAGGGGAGAGGAGAGAGAGAGGAAAGAGAGAGAGAAAAAGGAGAAAAGAAATAGAAAAAGAAGAAAAAATAGTACAAGAATAAGAAAAAAAATACCTTATTCTTAAAATTACTATTTTCTTTTCATTTCTTTTTCCCTTTTTATTTTCTTCCGGTCTTCGATTTTTCTTTCGATAATTTCTTTCTCGAAATTTTGGACTCGTCAATAAATTGACGGACGATGAGACAAGGTCCTAAAAAGAAAGAATTATGACACGCTTAATATTCGATTTCCAAAATCGAGTTCAATTCCGTGGTTAAAATCGATCAGACGCGATTTTAGTCCAATCCAACAAATTAAGTAGCTTTTAGGGATTTTTACCGCGGATACATCCCTTAACGGCTTCACTCAATGGGTTATTTAACTCGTGAGTGATCAGCTTAGAGAAAAAGGACCGTAGGCACGTCGACGAAAGGCCCATTTCACTTTATTGAAACGTGGTCGAATTTCAGGATGTCACATGTAAGCTACCGCACTTGCACATGCCCTTCGGAGTAGGACCTCGCTGTGCCTCGGGCAGAACTTGGCAATGGTGGAGCTTAAGATTCTCATTGCCCAGCTTCTCCCCAACTTCTCCTTCACCCTTTCTCCCAACTACATCCACTCCCCTGCTCTTAGGTTGGTTATTGAACCTGAACATGGCATCGAACTCTCCGCCACCAAGTTATCTCGAGATTGATCGCTCCTAGGGATGGTTTTTTCTCACCCTTAAGCCCACTATACGCTTTCTTGTTGTATCCGAAAGCAACTTTCCCTTTCCCTTTAGTAACTTTTGTATCAGTTTATGGCAAAGTTTGTTCTTTCTCCATTGTACATGTCACAATTAATGTGGAAGGTGAATAAACGAAACAATTCAAGCAAGAAATAAATTGCAGAAATAAAACATAAACATTGTGAATTTACGTGATTTGACAATGCGCCTACTCCACGTGAAGAGATCTATAAGGTTGCTTCACTATAATCGGTAGAATGAAGATTACTTTTTTGGTTCCCAGAGACAATTTCAAAATCAAACCCAAACCTATCTTTCCTTTTTCTCTTTTCTTTTCTTTTTTTCTCATTCTCTCTTCTTCTTCCCCACAACGGATCACCGGCCACTACTGGCCACCACCGTCATTGCCACCGACTTGTTGGTCGAGGTCCAATAAGCTCACCGAAGGCTTGCCTGGCCACCATGGGCCTCGGTCTTGCTGATTTGGGCGAGGAGTGCCTTGTCGGGCTAGCCATGGCAAAAGCTTAGCTTGCCCAAATCTGGCGAGGCCAAAGCTAACAGTGGCTAGCCTCGCCTTTGGCAAGCTTGCTAGATCTTGCCTAGTTGGTCGCCAGCCACTGCCGTCGCCGACAACTAGCTAGAAAGGAGGAAAAAGAAAAAGAAAAAGAAAAAGAAAAAGAAAAAGAAAGAAAAGGAGAAAAATAACAAAAGATATAATAAAAACATACAAAAATTAGGAGTCCTACCATTCACATTTCTTTTCTTGGAATAAAAATTTTGAACATTTACTAAATGCCCTCAAATGCTCATAAATTATTTTCGGGAACATAATAAAAAAGAATCATTTTTGAATGAAAATTGTTTTTGAGAATAGATTGGCTATCAAATGCACCTATAGTGTAAGCCTTTGTCCAATTTCCTAGACTAACAGCCTACTGCAGTATTTCACTAGCAACTTTTTAGTAGTTACATTAGAGCGTGTTGTCTTCTTAAAGCTGGTGTTGCTTATTCTTAAGTTGATATATCTCACTATCTCACACCTAAGACCAAACTATAACACTATCAACACTTCTCAAATGATTATAATTTTTTGGCTCTCATAAGAAAATGTATGCATGTAAAGCTTTCTTTGAATTTGGAATTTGCACTACTTGATCCATCTTTATCTTCGACGTCTTGATCTCCTTCTATACTCTGCAAGATCTAATCTTCCTATTAAACAATCTTCAAGAAGACCAACCTTCAAACTATCCATTGGATGATTTAATGAGCAGATCAATTAGCTATTGTGTAGATTTGATTGGCCATACAATCAAATTTTTGATTTTCAGAAATAGTATAGTTTGAGTATGGAAAGAATCTTGCCTTTAAAATGATTGTCAACCAACCAAGATATCATATGAGATTGATTTCTTCCACGTAGATAATCTTTAAGATTGGTGGTCAATCACTTTATTCTAAATAGGGCCGGGTGCCCAGCTATCATGCCGGAAAACACGATAGCTAATGGGCACTGTTCGAGAGCCTGACCAGCCTTGTTCGGGCGCCCAGACTTGGCCGGCAGCCTGGCGACTCCTTAACGGAGACTTGAGAGGTAAGAAAAAGAGCCCACTCAGTCAGCGTAATGAGCTCTGGTGTCTATCTCCAAAGTCCACGAAGCAAATGAGTGCTTGGTCGTCCTCACTTGGTTGTCCTCACTCTCGGACTAATTTCCACTTTCTTATTCCACTTTGACGGGACCGGCTCGGCGTGCTACAATCTTTAAATTATTTCTTTCTTTCAATGGCCATGTGGTCAGCGTGACCGAGTAACAAAGCAGAATTGTTATACTTCCAATATCTCTTATGACAGCATTGTCCTCGTCACCCTTTGCATGTTATAACTGAGCCTCGCTAGCATCTGGCAACAGCATCACAACCTCCCAATCCATTCGACCAAAACCCATTAGCAACCTCCCAGTTGGTGCTGTGACCTCCGGAGTGACGTTCCCATTAGGACTAGGGAGGATCATCAGCAATGGAATATCTGCAGTACTCGAACGCAAAGGCACTGATATCCATAGCCGTGGTGGGCGTAATAGGAGTGTTGCCGAGGCTGTACAACGCGCTGGTTGTGAAACCGGAAAAGTCGAGGTCCTTGCTGAGGAAACAAGGCATCAATGGACCCCCCCCCGCCTTCCTGCTAGGCAATAAAAAAGGCGAGATCCTCGTCCTCCTCCGTTCCCATGACTCCGCTCGGCCAGCCCCCTGCCCGCCATGATTGCGCTGCTGTCCTCTTCCCCTTCTTTGACAAGTGGAGAAAACAATACGGTAGTTCACCTCCTGGCTGCCCTAACTCGCAATTTCATCTCTTTTCCACAATTAATCAAACAATGTTCAAGTGTTTTGATTTTCCAAGTTCCAAACTACATAAATTAGACGCAAGATTTTCGTACAATAATAAGAGAGTTTATGAAACTTAGAGATCGGTGCTACTTAAATTTCCTAATTAGATCTAGATGATCACATGCATCACCGTGACATATTTTTTGTCTACCTTAAGGCTGAACTTGAAGCCTATCATGTCGGTTGACACACCGCACAACATACGGCGGTAGACGTCGAAGATTCCTTCACTGCCGGTTTCCATTTTTTTAACACTTGCAGCCCCTACCAATGTCTGCTTTTTCTTTTTTGGGATTATTGTTAGTTCTTCGATAATGACTATGCGGGCGCTGTGTAGCTCCTCTGGAGTTGGATCAGGATTGGACTCAACCAAAATGACTCTAGCACCCCGATAATGACTATGCGGGCGCTGTGTAGCTCCTCTGGAGTTGGATCAGGATTGGACTCAACCAAAATGACTCTAGCACCCCGAAATCACTTCTCACATCATGCTAAAGGTGCGCATGACAAAATTTCTAGAATAGAAATTGATTTCTTCTTCAAATCTATTTATGGAATAGAAATTTATTCTAGAAATAGAAAAATCAAATTGCGTTACCAAACGGATTTCTATTCCAAACCTGTTTCGGGGAATAGAGAAATAGAGAAATAGAGAAGTAGAAATTTTATCATGCGCACCCTAAATATCATTTGACATATTCTCACTCATTAATAAAACATGAGTAATTCACTACTCCTGAATCAGATCATTTCTCCTCTCTAAAATGAATTGGATTGATCGTTTGTGGTTTGGACATGGACAATCAGATCAGGCTGATGTCATGCGCTGATGTCTCATGATTTTTACAGGAGATACATTTGCGTTCTCGCTGGGGAACACACAGATAATCTATGTGAACCGACCAGACGTGGTGAGGGAGATTACCACCTGCACATCCTTGGACTTGGGTAAGCCCTCATACCAGTTCAAGGAGAGGGGTCCCTTGATGGGCCAAGGCATCTTAACTTCCAACGGTCCCCACTGGGCTCATCAGCGCAAGATCCTTGCTCCTGAGATCTATATGGAGAAGGTCAAGGTATGTTACCTTAAATATGTCTTTCAATATCACCATTTCCACCACCAATTTTTTTTTTTTCCTTTTTTCCCTCAAATTGACATTTCTGAGTTTGCCCGCTAGCAGGGAATGATAAACCTCAAACGAGTCCACAGAGACACTGTTGAAGTCCTGGAAGAACAAAGTGGATGCAGCCGGTGGAGTAGCCAGCATTAACATCCACCAGCATATGAGAAGTTTCTCCGGAGATGTCTTCTCCAGGGCCTGCTTTGGCAGCAATTTTGCCAAAGGAGAGGAGATCTTCCACAAGTTGAGGACTCTCCAAGAGGCCATGCCCAAGAAAGTTCTTTCCACTGGGATTCCTGGCATGAGGTGCGAAGTTAAATCTCTTTTTCTCCCGAAAAACCTCCAATTAAGCCTCCCCTTCCATACCACCCCCTTCAAAAGAAAGGGAAAAAGGAAAATCCACTGTCGCTCAGCTACTTTAATCAATTCTGTTTATGCAATGACGCAGATACCTCCCCACCAAGAGTAACAGAGAAGCCTGGGCACTGGAGAAGGAGGTCTGCAGTTTGATATTGCAGGTGGTGAAGGAGAGGATGGAAGCTACATATGAGAAGGACCTTCTGCAGATGGTTCTCGGGGGTGCCTAAAACAGCGACTTGAGCCAGGAGGCCGTGGACTGCTTCATTGTCGACAACTGCAAAAACATTTACTTGGCTGGGTACGAGACCACTGCCGTCTCTGCGACATGGTGCCTCATGCTGTTAGCTTCCAGTCAAGAGTGGCAAAATCGTGTGTGTGCCGAGGTTCTTGAAGTTTGTGGGGACCGTCTTCCTATGTCGATATGATTCGGAAGATGAAACTGGTGCGCCTTCCCCATACCTTTAAGACAGAGTGCACATTATATAACGTTTTGATTTCATGATCATCGGCATGTGTTAACCTTTCTGTCCTGGGTGCAGCTCACAATGGTGATAAACGAGTCGTTGCGGCTATACTCCCCCGTGCCAGTGGTGTCGAGGGAGGCCTTAACGGATTTGAAGTTTGGGGACCTGAAAGTGCCGGAGGGGGTTAACGTGTAGACGATGGTGTTGACATTGCACACAGACCCTGAGATATGGGGACCAGACTCTTACTCCTTCAACCCGGGCAGATTCGCCAACGGGATCACGGGAGCTTGCAACCTGCCGCACTTGTACATGCCCTTCGTAGTGGGACCTCGCGTGTGCGTCGGGCATAACCTGGCTATGGTGGAGCTCAAGATTCTCATTGCCCAGCTTCTCTCCAACTTTTCTTTCACTGTGACATCCTGAATTTTTGACTCCGTAATGAAATGGGCTTTTCATCGACGCTCCTATGGTCATTTTTCTCTGAGCTGATCATCCACGAGTTAACTAACCTATTGGGTAAAGCTGTTAAGGGATATAATCACGATAAAATCTCTAAAAGCTACCCGGTAGGTTGGATTGTACTAGAATAACATCCGGTTGATTTTAACCACGAAATTGAACTCGGTTTTGAGAATCGAACATTCGAGCGTGTCATGATTTTTTTAGGACATCGTCTCATCTTTTGAAGAAATTCCATCGAGCCTGGAATTTTGGCGGAAAAATCAAATTCGGCAAATTAAAATCAAGGAATTCGGATGGGCTTCCTTAGAGGGCTTTTTGGCTTTCAAATTGGATTAATTTGTTGAGAATAAAAGGGAAATTCGTATGACAGCTTTAGCTGGATTTTTGGGACACCAAAATGCATGGTTTTGTGAAGATTTGAGAAGTAAATGGGTGGAAATTCGTATGGGCAGCAGGGGAGACATTTTAGGCCACCAAATTGGGTTTGTTTTGTGAAGATTTGGTGAAAAATTGTCCATTGGTTGCTGTCAAGACTTTAGGGTAGGGTTGAAGACTTTGTGGCTTGCACTTGAGTGCAAAATATTTCTTCTTGGCTGGCCATTGGTCCTCACATGGACTTCTTGGCCTCTTTGTCCCCCCTTGTTCCCCCTTAAACGTGCGACCAACCCCTCCTTCCCAGCAGAATAGCTTTTGCTTCTGCTTTGCTTAATCTTCTTCTTCCTCTTCATTTCATTTTTCCTTAGCTGTCATTTTCCCCCCTGGTTTTGCTGCCCCGCGACCAGCTCCAGTCGCATTGTCCGCCACCCGTTCGCCTTGTCCAGCTTCGTGCAGCCTCAGCTCGCCCCCATCGTCCCCACACCGTGACCGGTTTAGCCCCTTCGTAGAATCAAAGTCGCAGCAGCAAGTAGTGAGCTTGCAAGGCTATTTTTAGCATTGGTTTGGCCTTTGTTGGAGTCGCCGTAGTCACGGGATCTCACCACCGTTGTGCCGTCGTCGCCATGGACCCATTACCTCGCTAATCCGGTGAGTTAACTCCCTAATCCTTGATTAGGTTGTTAATTGTGCTTAGGGGGTTAGATTAGTGTTAATTAGCTTAATTAGATTAGTATTAAGTTAGATTAGCCTTAAGTTAGATTAGTGTTAATCTATATTGGTTAGATTAGCCTTAATATGGATTATTGTTAATTTAATTGGTTAGATTAGTACTAATGAGGGTGGTTTAGTCTAATTTAGTGAATTTCTCTCGGATCTGGTTACTAGACCCTCGCCATTTGCCATTTTTTTGTGGGGAAAAATGTGCTACGATTTTAGGGTTACTTCACTATTGAAAAATGTTCTAAACATCTTCAGTTATGACATATATTTTACTAAAGATTTTAGGGATTTAAAAGAATAAGATTTCAACTTCGTTAAAAACAAAATAGAACCTTTGTTTGTGCTGAAAACTGTGACCTTTTGGTGTTCAATGAGTTTTTATCAACTCTTAGGGTGTGATTTTTGAAAGGGTTTCTTCGCAAAAGTTGTTCTTCACATCTTTTAGTTTAATATAGTTAAATTTCAGATCAAACGAACAAGTTTTGGATCTCGAACTAAGCCGGTTTTGGAATACATGATTTTTGGAAACAGACATGGTTTTGGTAACAGATCGAGCGATTTACTGCTCTCAATATAGAAAGATATAAGCTAAGGTGTCTTCATGAAAAATTTTTGTTTAAGTGTCCTTTATAACATATTCAAATTTGAGAAGTTTCTAAGCTCGTTTGGTTGTGTTTCTGGAATTAAACTGGGAGACGCGCGAGTGGCCCAATTTTTGCCGGTTAAGGTCGAGTATAGTTTTGTAGTTGTTCTTGATATCTTACTTGCTGAGAAATGAATATGTTGTGACTTGATTGATGTTTGGCATGCTGAGAACTCATGGGTGACATCATGAAGTTGATTACTTATTTGTGCAATTGAGTGCTCGATGGTGATTATTGGATATTATTGCAAAAATTGATTTTATGGTATTTAATTAGAAAAATATCAAGTGTCGGTTTTTGACATACAAATATTTTAGGTACTATATAAAATCATGGAATTTTGAATTGGGAGAATATCACGCTTTATGGTTCGATTTGACTGTGTGACCACGCACAATTATTTTACCGGGTATTTTTAATACTAAGAAAATTGGCCAAGTCCATTATTTGAAATGGAAGTATTTGAGTGCAAAGTACGATATTCTTGGCTGAGTATGGATGTGCGTGTGGTCACTATTAGAACCCGTCACCTGCCGGGAGTTAGGGAGGTGATGCTCCTATGTGGAATGCCATTGATAATGGATGCCAGTTGCAATGGAGGCTGGACCGATGCTCCTGTGTGGAATGCCCTTGACAATGGATGTCAGTCGCAGTGGAGGCTGGACCGATGCTTCTTTGTGGAATGCCATCTAGATGTAGACGTTGCCGTACTCGACAAAGCGGGACGACACCTAGTTATGCTGGATGACAGCCGACTGGGGAGTTGCCATGGCCGACGGGCTATAATAATTGGAACACGCTTGAGTGATTGAGATATCTGCGCCTGATTATGGGACGAAATTATGTGGCATGGAATGGGACGCGTCATAATGGTTTGACTTTATAATCGGAACCCTTGTGATTGTTTGATAGATGAATTGATGTGTTTTGGTTATGAAATGCGTTTGCTGTATGCATTGATATATGTGATGAGCTAATGTGCAGGGAGGTGCTAAGGTGAGGTAAGTTCTGAATGGTGCATGTTAAGACCGCATTTGAGTGAATTCTCGTACTAATCGGGGTTTAGGGTGTCGACTATCTGAGATTTTTATCTCACCCTGTCATGGGTTACCATTTTCAGGGCCTTAGCGTGGAGAATCCAAAGCCGGAGTCGGAAGGATCTGGAGTATAGGTCGGTTAGGACCTCTTTTTGAGTCATACCTTATGTATATGAACTTGTTATGTATTTAAAGTGTGTTTTGTGGATAAAAGGTATTGGTATGTTTTTAGACTATCCCAGTTGGTTGTCAAGGTGTTTATTTAAGTCGCTTCCGCATGTGCATAAAAATAAAAAGGGTCGGTGACGTGTCCTGGGAACATCGCAATTTCTATTGACCATCGAGGGATGTTCGCGTGCTCGGGGTTCGGGGCGTGACATTCACCCTCTCTCCCGACTACGTCCACTCCCCTGCTCTTAGGTTATTTATTGAACTTGAACACGGTGTTGAACTCTCTGTCACCAAATTATCTCGGGATTGATTCCTTCAAGAGCAGTTTTTTTTTCCTCACCCCGTTTTTTCTTAAGGCCACGGTACGTTTTCTCGGTACCAACCTTTTCTTTCCTTTTTGTCACTCTTGTATTAGTTTATGACAAAGTTCATTCTTTTTTCAATATACATGTTACAACTAATGCCGAAGGTGAATCAACGAAACAATTCAAGCAAGAAATAAGTTACAGAAATAAAACATAAACGTTGTCAATTTACATGATTAGGTAATGTACCAACTCTCTAGAAAGAGATTCATGAGGTTGTTCCACTATAATTGGTAAAATGAAGATTACATTCCAGTGTTTCCAACCAATCTTAGGTAACACCTTACCCACTAGAATAGATAAAAAAATATGAAGTTTTCTCGTGCTTTCAACTATCTGGGCAAAGCGGCTCTCAAAAGCTCTCTAAGCATTTCATAAATTTCTGATCTTAAATAGCCTTTGAAGATAAGATTTTTTAACAAGCCCGAATCCTAGCTGCTTCGGGCGAGCGCCTGCCAAAATAGGCCTGCCGGCAACTATGCTGGAAAACATAATATTTATTGGGCGCAGTCCGAGAGCCCTGCCTGCTTTATCTGGTAGCCGGGCCTCGGTGCTTGCCTGGTGGCCAGGTTGGTCTAGGTGCCAGGCGGGCCTTTCCTCTCATATCCAATCGCCCGCTTCTATCATCATGTCCTCGCTCGCAAACACCTCGAGTGTCCCAGTTATGAGCTTTTTGCATAATTCCAAATTAATTTGAATTAATTTCGAGTTGTAATTAACAAATCTTCACTTTGGCAAGACGTCCAACTTCATCGTCATTGACCGCTGTCTCTCCCATTCTCCTTTAGGCTCCTCCCTTGTTGCAGAAAATGATCATGTAATATCTGAGTTAGTGGTGGGACTTGCAAGAGAAAAAGTGGACTTCAACTTATACAAAAGGAAGAGCAGTGAACGCACGAACGGAGAAAAAGTCATAGAAGAATATAGAAAGAAGAGAAGAAGAAATGAATAAGAAAAAGAGAAGAGGGGTTTTGCGCGTACATGACATGAAGGCTTCATCATGTCAAATGAAGTATGTATCACAACACCTGGTAATGACTTACGCCATTTATTCGTCTAATCGAAGCATTTTTCGAAATTAAAGTTCGAAATCAAAACTGTGTGAAAATGGAAATGTGAAGACCGATTTGGAGTTTTTAAGCTGTACAAAATTATGAAATTATGAATAATGGCATTGTAGAGCTGTGGGGTTTGAGAAGCATTGATTTGAAATAAAGGTTTAGTCAGAGCGAAATCCTAAAGTTTCGCGCTCGAATTTTGCGTTGCAAATAGCTTTAAATAATCACTTTAGGAGACTAATTTGTTGACATGTGAAATTTATTTTGTTATTGTTTAAGCTTAATTTAGCCGAATCTTAGTTGAGATAATGTTTTAATTGGTTTGATGTTATTTCTCACCTATATGATTGGATTGCAAGTTGTCGCGACCAAATTTTCAGGTGATCCACTTAGGATTTGGCTAATGAATTACTAAGTCTAGACTTAGCTCAGGCTCTCCCAAGCCCATACCAATTTGCAACTTAGGTTCAAGTTCTTAACATGCAATAGGAGTCGCCACTAATCTATTTTTGGTGGGTCGATTAGAAACCCAAGTAAAGCAATGGGAGGTTTACTTTACTTCTACGAACCAAAGATTTATGAGTTTGGGGACTTGATTACGCTAGATTTCTTTAACGCAATTTCGGTATCTTTCCCTTTTACTTTGAAAAAAAAATGCTTTGCAGGCAGCTTGAATTAATTTTAATTCACTTCCCTAACATGTGAGGTGATTATGCAGGTGTGCAAACCATCAATTTAACATCCAGATAACGTAGTGAATAAATTGCAGGACTTACCTCATAACAACGAAAGCATCTGCAATGTTAGATCAAAATTCATATCGACAATCCTAGATATAATTCCAATTAACATGCAATCACTCTTTTTTTGTTTTTGTTTTCATTTATTTAATGAAGATCATGCTTTATGCAATGCATGCTACTAATCTAACATGAAATGATATGACATAGTAGTATAACCTAAACTATATGAATGAGTAAAGTAATTTTTTGTGTTTTCTTAATGAACATGCAATAATTAAATATGCAAATCTAAATGAACTAAAATGACCTAATCTTAATGACGGGCAATTTCTAATTAAATAAACCTAGCAACAATCACTAAATGACGTGCATTTCATGAACCTAATTCTAATTTTTTCTTTTTCTTTTTCTTTTACGAAATTCGAAATTAAAATTGCCAAATAATTAAACGTACAATTCAAATTTAAAAAAAAAACTAACATCCCAAATGAATGCATTTTTTGGATTTTTTTTATTTTAAAAATTCGAAATAAAATCTCTATTCTAAATAGGCAAGATAACCATAAAACAAGAAATATTGGGAGAAGTACACTATTGGTGCCATGAGTTATGTACGGCGCTCACTTTGGTGCCAAAAATTTTCGTCGGATCACTTAAGTGCCAAAAAATTTGAAAAATGCTCACTTTGGTGCCAATGCCGATCTGATCGGTCGGAAATCCAACTTGGCCTTTTTTTTTTTATTAATTTCTTATGCTGATGTGGCTCGTCGGAGTTTCCATTGGATCACTTAGGCCTTCAAATGACGTCGTTTTAGCATCCTAACGCCAAAACGACGCCGTTTGGTGTCTCCCCCAATTCAAACCCTTAATCTCTGGCCAATCGTTGTCCTTAATGGCCCCCACGCTCGGCGGCCGCGGCTCCGACCCCAACCCCGACCCTGACGATGGCCACTCGGCGGTCGCAGCTCTCCGACCCCAACCCGACCTCGTCCCCGACCCTGACCCCAACCTCGACGACGGCCACTCGGTGGCCAAGTCGAAAGCCGTGATCTAGCCGGTGCTCGGGGAGGCCATCGACGAGTGTGCCGCCATTGATGTCTCCCTCTCCATCTCCGATCTCCCCGACAAGTGCTCGATTGAGCAAGCGACGGCAGAGGCAGAGCGACGACGGCCGAGCAAGCTAGGTCGGAATGAGTTAAACGACGTCGTTTTTGTGAGGCCATCCATGTAGAACGGCAAAACAACGTCGTTTTCTTAAGGATGACCGAAAACGATGTCGTTTGAAGGCGTTGTCGATTTTTTTTTTTTAAAAACCATGTAATCATTTTGGCCGGAATCTTTCGCCGGTGGCCGGAATCTTTCGCTGGTGGCACCAAAGTGATTGTTTTTCCTCCGATTTGGCACTTAAGTGATCCGACGGAAACTTTTGGCACCAAAGTGAGCGCCGTACACAACTTATGACATTGATTGTGTACTTCTCTTAAAAATATTCTAAAACAAACATAATCTTAACTCAATGTTTTTTTTTGGATTTTTTCTTTTACGAAAAAAAATTGATTCAATCAACACGACGACAAATAAGACAAGATAAGATTGATATCCATAAATTGGCGAACCATATCTCGTGCATGAGATTGGGTTGGCCAATTTTCAACAAAATCGCGAATCGAATCTCGGGCATGAGATTGGATTGACGATTTTCCAAGCGATTGCGAGTCAGATTTCGGACGTGAAAATTGGATTGTCAATCCCTAATTTAAGAGGCTACTTCATGTTGGGAATTTCAACCTTACATTAAGGAATGATTCTACTAAAGAAGCAAAGTATAAAAATAATAAAAATAAAATAAAGTAAATAAAAAACTACCTAATTTGATATTTTTTTCCTTTTTGTTTTTTTTTTTTTCCTTCCAAGCAAGGCTTGTGCTTGTGGTGGATCGCTAAAGGCGGTGGGTTGCTGGTGTTCGGAGCTCCGGTGAGGGGCGGCAGTCGGCGGATCAATAGCGACAGAGGGCGAAATAGCAGGTGTCAACAGTGCTGCTAGGTCGACGGGCCGCTATAGGAGATGCTCGGGTTGCAGTGGTGCTGGGTCGTAGCTCGGATAGGGATTTGCCGAGTGTTAGACCAGAGGCGGAGGTTGTTGCAGGTGCTTGCAACTCTAGAGATAGCGGTGAAGGAAGCGATTCAGCAGTAGGGGGGTTGGCGGTTGACTCGCGGGTCAGCGTTCTGGCGTAGCAGATCTGGTTGCAGGACGCGGGCGGTGTAGTAGTAGAGGCTACGTTGCGGCTGGGAGCAAAGTGAGGGCTTGGGCTTTGACTGTTGGGCAGGATGGCAGTGACCTCGAGGGCTGTTGGTATCGCGAGTTCGCGGTGGCCGGCGGCTCGGGCAAAAGGACAGCTGCGGCTGTGTCGCGGCTAAGGACAGAGGTAGCGTTGCGGGGACTCGAGATCTGGTGCTTGGGTAGCAACGCGGCGGTGGCTGGTGGAGCATGGTACGGCGGTAGCTGATGACTCACAGACGAACGACGACGCCATGCGGCGGCTGACGCAAAGGAGGCTTCGAGTGGCTGTGGGGAGGAGTAACGAAGAAGATGAATAGTGCCCTTTTTCCTTTCCCTTTATCTTTTATCCTTTTTCTGCCCTCTGCCCCCATGTCCCTCACCTGTCTCTCTCTTTCTTTGCTGTACTTTCAGCAGAAGAGAAAAAGCCTTTGCTCACTTTTCCCCTTCCCCAAAGGACTGAAACTTTTTTCTTTTTTTGTTCAGTTTTTGACCTTGAAAAGAAACCCCACAAAGAAAACTTTTCTCTTCTCTTTGTATTGTGTTTTTTTTTACCTAGAACAAAGAGAAGCCCTCGATGTGATCAAAAGGAAAAAACCCCTCTCAATGTGGCCGTGTATTTCTATTGTGTGGCCCCCAAAACCTTACGTGTTTAACTTATTTATAGGCCACGGATTAGGGTTTTAATTTTTTCAAAATCCATATCAATGGATATTTCTTTTCCAAATGCAATATTTGCTTTTCCGAATGCAATATTTGCTTTTGAATTCTCACAAAGATAAATTCGTAAAATCTCCCCGATGATACGGGCTTGGGCTGATTTGCTCTCTTCATGGGCTTAGCCCAACTCATCAAATTAAAGTTCTGAACCATCAATTCGAACTCATTTGTCACTGGCCCATTATAAATAAATGCAAAAAATGCAAATTAAAATAAATGCACCTAAATCTATATGCTATGCAATTAATATTTTTTCAGGGATAAAATTACCCTCTAATTTTTAATGCGATAAATGATTAAATGGGTCACCAAAATTTAGGTGTCAACAGCTGTCCCTCTTTGAAGGTGAGCTCGTAGAGGTTGCATTCAAAGACAAATTGAGGCCTAAATTTTGATTATGCACGCACTGAATGATTTTTTTTTATCAGAAAATGAATTCCATTTTAAAATGCAATTTATATGATGCATGGAAATGCTAATGCAAATGCATGATACGGAGGAAAAAATGTACCTATAGTTACTTACCAATCAGTGCGGTAAAGTATCTTGAGGTACATGATAAATCCTCATTGACTCCACAAGTACCCAGTTTTCACCCAGGTTCCTTGAAGAGTCTAATAGGTAATAAATTGAGACATCAAGACTGAGAAGAACATTCACATCCAAAGAAAGTGAAATGTTTAATGAAAAGAATTGAGACATCTAGATCTAGATTGAGATGTCAAGATTTTTTAAACTCGAAATACCTAGATTTAGACTAAGGTATAACGAGACAGGTTGAAAAGCATTCACATCTAGAGTGAAATATTTAAATGAAAATAATCAAGACATCTGGGTCCAGACTGAGATGCCATGATTTTTGAAGCTTGAAATACCTAGATCCAGACTAAGGTATAACGAGAAAGGTCGAAAAAACATTTACATTTAAAGTGAAATGTTTAAACGAAAATAATTAAGACATCCAGATCCAGATTGAGATGTCGAAATTTTTTAACCCGAAATACCTAGATCCAGACTAAGGTATAACGAGAAAGATTGAAAAACATTCACATCCAGAGTGAAATGTTTAAATGAAAATAATCAAGACATTCGGGTTCAGACTGAGATGTCATGATTTTTGAAACTCGAAATACTTAGATCTAGACTAAGGTATAACGAGAAAGGTCGAAAAAACATTTACATCCAAAGAGAAATGTTTAGACGAAAATAATTAAGAAATCCAGATCCAAACTGAGATGTCAAAATTTTTGAACCCGAAATACCTAGATCCAGACAAAGGTATAAAGAAAAATTGAAAAACTTCAACATCCAGAGTGAAATGTTTAAATGAAAATAATCAAGACATCCGGGTTCAGATTGAGATGTCATGATTTTTGAAGCTCGAAATACCTAGATCCAGACTAAGGTATAACGAGCAAGATCGAAAAACATTCACATCCAGAGTAATATGTTCAACGAAAAGAATTGAGACATCTAGATCCAGACTAAGATGTCAAAGGAACCTACCTGGAATATCTTACCTTTAAGGAGGGTAGAGTGATTCAAGATAGTTGGTGTTACAAGACTTTGTAAGGAGATTGCTTTCCTATGACCCGTATCTTTCCACGATCGCCTGAATGGGGAAATTGCATTTCCAAGACCCGTACATTTCTACGGTCGCCTAAACGGGGATTCACTTTCCAAGTTCCGTACCTTTCTACGGTCGCTTGAATAGGAAATCAGTTTCCAGGACTCGTATCTTTCTACGGTCGCCTAAATGGGGAAATTGTTTTTCCAAGACCCATACCTTTCTACGGTCGCCCGTTAGAGTAATAAATATTGTCTAGGACCCGTACCATTCTACGGTCACCTAAACTGAGATTTTTCTTGGCTAGGACCCGAACCTTTCTTTGGTCACCCAGTGTTGCTACATAGATCATCTGACCAAGACCTGAACGTTTCTTTAGTCTCCTTAATCAAACTGAATGTGGAGAAAAATATCTGGGGGACAACTCAATCAAGTGTCGGTGAACTTAAAAGGGAATACCTGTGCATTGGCAATTATTTAAGGTATGGATAGAGATATACTTACCTGGTAACATCTCTATTCCTGGGGGATATGTCTCCTGCAAACATGGTCATAGGAGAGAATAGGAGAGACAACATGCATTTGTAATTACAAACATGCATTAATCCAAAAGAGGTTCATGTGTGACGACTTCTATTAATCATGCATCACCTAATTTTCATTGGGAAAGATTTCAAAAGAATATTACAATCTGAACACATGAGTGTCATGGACGTGTCAAGTGAGGGATCTTTTAGTCTGAAAGGAATTTTCACTCATCCTCATTAAAAATGCTATTTTATCTTGACCTTTGATGCAAGATTTTGACAATCACTCTATCTTACCATTATCATGCCAAATAAGGGTTTGAGCAATCTCGCAAGTGGTACGACCTTACCAGTCTGAGAGGTCTTTAATATGGACCGTAATGTGAGCTTGGTCAACGGCTTAACAAAGGGGGACTCCTTAAGTCGAGGCTATTGAAAAATGACATTCCATAATTTTTTTTTGGGTTTACAAGTCAAGAAGCATACGAAATGAGGCAGAAGTCATCTTACTCACACTTCTTCAAGCGATACTTTCGAACATATGAACTTTTACGTTAACTCAAGTGCCATAATCTGAAAAGATTTTGCAAGGGACGTAACGCAAGCTTAGTTCATGGGTTGAAACAAAAGGATTGTTAGGCTCAAAAAGTGTTTAGGGGGTCAAATTTGGTGATCATCTTGACATTTCCACCAATTTTCTTCTCCACCATCGAAGATTTTTCTTCACACCACAACTCTATTGATTGCAATAGCATTTGAGTTTTTTACTACTGCTTTGTTGGGGATATGACTTCAACTAATGTTTGATTGATTTTTTTTCTTTGGGCATTGGCCTTGCTTTTACCAGGCATACTGCTTTTTTCATGCCCCTTATTTTTTGCACTTATTTTCTTTGGATTCACACAGCCTCCATCATTCTAGACCATGCCACTTGAAATTTTTTTCTCTTGCCTTACCCCAGTGTGGGGAATGATCACCAACTAGGCTTAATATGAAATGAATTCATAGGCTCAAGTGGGCTATGCAAGAGATAAAGTGTATAGGATAGAGAAAGAACTGCTCTTCGTCGTCCTAAGGCACTTCAAATTATCGTACAAGTTACACCACGAAAGTTATACTCAAAGATTGATGCAAGTGTGAGTAAGAAAATTCCTATCATTCATTTCAAATTTTGTCCTAGTACGGGACGATACTTGACAGGGATAATTTAAAAAGCTCTTCATGTGTGTGAGCTTAAAGGGCTAAACAATGGGTATACCTGTAGTGCTCGGGTAGAAGAAGAAACTGCCTCTCATCACCTCGGTTGACGTACCCTTCGCGAGATCACCATTTTCCTCTTAGGCATGGAATTTTTCCACACAACATCACATGGGATTAGTGTGTGAAACAATGTGTAGAATAAGTCTTGCGTTTCGTCATTCTAAAGTATCCTATTTAACACATTCAATTTATCTCACATAATTCATCAAGGAAAACATATAAGATTTGTAACAAATTTGGACCATTGAATTTGCAACTCATTGAGGCAATTTATTCATCATAAAAATGCTTGCAGTTCAAAACACGACACAACAAATTCTATCATGAGCCGTTGTAATTTGGAGCAAACTTGCCCCCAAGATCTTCCATCGGAGAATGATGGTCCTCTTTTACTTGCCTCAAATATGTTTTTTCATTGCAAGTGCACTCTAAGCTTGTTGATCACTATTTTCAGATGTCCCTTGTCATAACAAGTTATAGAATTATGCTCTGAGACAAGAAGTAAATGAGTCAGACAAACAAACAAGTTTAATCAGCTACAAGCTTTGGGAAAATGTTTTTTTTTTTAGTGAAATGCTTTTGTTTTCGATTTTTTTTGGGAGGAAGCATGAGAAAGTCTAGCCCTCAAGATTTCTCCATGGATGATATTTTCTTTTCATGGTTGGATATTGTCATTGGACTGGTTTGGTACCCCATCATGCCCTTAAAATTGGAAATAAAATTGTAATTTCATTGGATAGAATCAAATGAATTACATTATTGGAATGGAAAATGCAAACAAGCAAACCCTAGAATTGAAAGCAATAATTGAAATCTTAGAAAGTAGGAAATCCTAGAGAGCATAAAAAAAAGACTCATTCGTAGAGGATTGTGGAGATAAGAACTTCTTCACTCAGTGATAGCATTTGCGCCTCCGTCATGGCTGGGTAGAGGATTTTTCTAATTACTGTTGAAAGAGAATGCCTTTATTTCCAATAGGTTTTGGATCTGGTGCTTGAGGGAGAAACATTCATAAGTTAAATGTCCTTATTCACCGCTGTGGTAATGACACTTCTTTGCCAAGTCATAACCACGAATGTGTTCGCGATTGGGCCGCCTTGGCTTGCTAGTAAGCAAGTCTTTCTTTCGAAGGATCGCTTACACCTGGGATGGAGAACCAGAGAGAGGAGTGAACTGCCTCCTATTATTTGCTTGAGTGAACAATTGACGGTCAGCAGTTTGTTGTTGCCTTACATTCATCTGGATAGCCGGATTGCGATTGGCATTTTCTTGGCTGTAGGCCACATTTACATCTACAGTAGCCTTTTTATCATTCCTAGTAGAGAACTGATGTGGACATCGAGCCATATCGAGGATGAGGTGCTAGAGACCCATTGTTTATTCCTACTGGTTCAATTACTCGAGCGCGGGCTAAGCAATTCAAGCAAGCTGTTGGCGTCATGGTTCGTGATCTTCGGCGTGGAGATGACCTTGGATCAAATCTTGAAGAATCTTGGAAATCTTGGCGCAATTTGATTATATGGACACCAAATATTTGACCAAGTCAAATATATATATATATATATATATATATATATATGTCTTCTTGTTTAGGAATATTCTAGAATATGATGCATTATATTTCTAGGGTTTGGTTTTAGGGTTTGTGTGGCGGCTAGAAGGCCTATATATAAGACTGACTGAATTTCTTTGGGGACAGAGATATATTTTATTTTTGAGGATAAGAATTGAGAGGTTCTCTTCTACTATTCTCTTAAGGACTTGACCTTATGAAGATTCTCTTATGGCGGTCGATTCGACTTACTAAGCAAGATAGCGAATTCTTTCACTCGTGGCGTCTATAACATTGGTTGGTTGACACGCGTTAGTTAACAGGTCACGTTCATATCGAGATTGCCAATCACAGGTTCGATTGGAGGTCGAGGTTCGCAATTTGCACCATCCAAGCCTTCGTAGAATGATCTTTCCGCAACGATTCACATCATTTGGTATCAAAGCTTGCTTTTACAAGGCCTATTTATCTTTAATTTTCTGTTTATATTCAGCAATTTGAGATTTATTGAGCTAGGGTTTCGGTTCTAGCCAATTTAGGGATTTGATTGGTTTTGTGCTTCCATACGTAGTTGTTTGCTGTTAGTTTTAATTTTTTTTCCTAGCATCTTAAATTGTATCTGAGTTCGTCAACAGGTCACATTCATACCGAGATTGCCAATCACAGGTTCGATTGGAGGTCAGGGTTCACAATTCGCACCATCCGGGCCTTCATAGAACGATCTTTCCGCAACTATTCACATCAAGAACCTTTTGTTGGATGGCTTAGTAAACCATCCTTCCATTATCCCCATCTCAATTTGTTCTCCCATAGGAATAAGTTGATTGAAGTTCTCGACGTATGTGCTGGCCATTCGGTTACGGAATTCAGACGGGAGAGTCTTGATGAACACATTCATCAACTCATTGTTAGTAGGTTCAGGAGTGATTTGAGCTGCCAGATTTCTCCATCTCACAACATATTATTTGAACGACTCACTCCTCTTTTTCTCCATCCTTTTAAGATCTTCTTGGGAAGGCACAATGTCCATATTGAACTTATATTGCTTGAGGAATGCCTCAACCACTTCATTTCATGTGTCAAGAAGGTTCACATTCTTCATTACATACCAGCTCAGTGCGGGCCCGGTCAAACTCGTATGAAATGATGGAATCATGAGGGGCTCATTCTTGACATGTTGGGCCATGCGTACGTGGTACATCTGCAAATGAGCTTTTGGGCAGGAAGTGCCATCGTATTTCTCGAACTCTGGCATCTTAAATTTCTTCGACATCTTGACCTTCTCATACACAGACAAGTCGAATGGGAGTGAACTTTGCGACTCTTGCAATTGCTTCACTTTCTCCTCGAGTTTAGCAAAGCATTCATCTTACTCCGTCTTAGGGACATGTCAAGCTTGGTCTTTTCGGCAGTGACCAATAGTGGGTCATCTTCCAGTTCAGGCATGTCGTCATCAATCGTTTGAGCCTTGTTTGCTTGCTTTGGGATAACTATCTCGGGAAGAGTAGGTGCATGAGTCATATTTGCTCGGAGGGATTGGATTTGAGTTGTCATAAGTTGCATAGAGGTGAGCAACTATTGGAGTTGGTCCTCCATAGCAGACATACGATCACACATTTCAGTTTGGTCGGCCATTCTATCTCTTGATCGTGTAATTATGGGCGAACATGAGGGATCCGTTATCACACATTTGTTGATAGTATTTCAAATTTACTCAAACGTATTTCCAATAGTGAATACATTTTGGTTTATCATTTAGTATGATGATTTTTGGTATTTGACAAGTCATTGATTACCGAGATTTTGATGAATACTCATGGACTCTTGATGTCATTGCATCAAAATGTGTTTTGGTGTTAAAATAAGTGAAGATGTTAATGATGCCGTCGATCGGTCGAGTCGACAATGCCCCGGGAGTCGGGATGCCCATAGAATTGAATGAGTCGATGCCGTTGGATGCCTGGGTCTGCAGTGCCCTAGAGGGTCCCTGAGAGTTTTGGGATGCCCGGTTGTATGCTTGTCGGTACGTAAATCCGAAGGGTAGGGGTAACCATTTTCATGGCGAGCCCCGGAGATTCCTCGTGATGCCAGGTGGGGTGAGAGATGCCTGGAGGTGTAACAGAACACGCTCTGGATGCCTGGTGGCCCTAGTGGTTGAATGCCGGAGGCTTTCGTGACGCTAGGTTGGGTGCGAATGCTCGGAGGGACGCAAACATTGGTCCTTTGGGAGATGAAACTCTTTTGAATATAAAAACCGATGGATTAACCAAGTGTGTGTAGTTTGGTAAAAGAATTGATTTGTGTGTCTGAAATAATACATCCTACTTTTGAAAATGCACTTGTCATTGCATTGAATTGTTTTGTGGACTTGATGCATACCACTCATTTCTTGCGACTTCTTGTCTTGTCTAGCTTGCCTGAAATCAGATGGTGATGGTTTTGCGTGATATAGTTAAGTAGATCTTTTATTGCTAAGTGGTTGTACTCATCCCTTTTTGGGGACTAACATTTCAGACTAGAAGATATGCCTCTGCTACTAGTCACCCCCGGCACATTTTACGTTATTTGAGTCGATCTTGAGTGTGAGCGTTTAGAGCACCACCATCCCGAGATATGAGGGTTGCTCTTTGTTCGAGTGCGGGTACTGGTCATGTATGACATTGGTTTGCCCGCTGGCCTAGTGATTCAGGAGTTTCTGACTGTGTATGTTCGCCGTGATGGGAATACGCTGGGGCCATTGCCGCCACCACCAGCCGATGGACCGGGTTGGGTGTGACCGAGAGTGATGGTCAGCAGATGAAGCATTTTTGGACCGCCGACACTGGCTAATGGACGTATGTATATGACTGTGGGAAAAAGGAAGTCGGTTATCTTTTGATATGTAGTCAGGTGTAGAAAATCTTGGCGTTTTTGATGTACCGACTAAAGATGTCCATCAAGTTTATGTAAATAAAGGTGTTCGGCTTTAACTTATAAAATGTCTAGTAGGTGTGCATCGCTTTATAATTCAGGATGGAGAATGGTTGATTGTGCTTCCGCTATATAACTGCGCAGGGACCAATCTAGAGGAAATATAAACCCCTAGGACTCTTGGACTTGTCAAACTTTTAATGGTATCATAGTATTATACCTTCAGGTCAGGAGAGAATAGGTGATCTGTGGCGACCCCAACAGATCGGGGGCTGTAAAAAGTTGAGTTAGATTTTTGTAAGAGTTGCATTTATGGAAAACAAGAAGTTGTTAGTTTTCAATTGAATATGCGACAAAAAAAGGCCAGAAGCTAGAGTTGGTTCATATTGATGTATGGGGATCTGCTCAGGAACTCTCTTATGGTGGTAAGAGATATTTTTGTCACATTCGTTGATGATGCGACAAGGAAGACTTGGATCTATGCTTTTAGAAAAAAATTAGAAGTATTCGATATGTTTAGAATGTGGAAGACTATGGCAGAAAAAGAGACAGGTTATCAGATTAAAGCTATGAAGTCTGATAATTGTGGTGAATACATGAGTAAGGAATTTGCAGAATATTTGAGTCGGGAAGGCATACACGGGTTAAAGACTGTTCCTAGAACTCCTCAAGAGAACAATGTAGCTGAAAGGATGAACAAGACTATTCTAGAACGTGTGAGATGCATGAGGCTACATGTGGGTTTCCTGCTACACCTATGGGTTGCCACAATTGATGTAGCTGTTTATCTTATCAACAGAAGTCCATCTAGTGCGATGGATGGAGAAATATGACAAGAGCGGTGGTTAGGTAAGAAGATTAATTATTCACATCTAAAGGTGTTTGGTTGTATTGCATATGCTTTGATTGATAGGGATGATAGGAAAAAGCTTGATGCTAAGTCCCAAAAGTGCGTCATTATTGGATACAGCGACGACGAGTATGGTTATAGGTTTTGGGATAATGAGAATAACAAAGTCATCCGCAGTTGGAATGTGGTATTCCATGAAGAAAAGATGTACAAGGATCGTTAGACAGAGCATGAGAAGGTAGTAGAACTAGAATATGTTGAATTAGACACAATGCCCATGAAGATGTTTCCAGTAGATCAAAGTGCACTTGAAAGAGAGGTTCAAGATGAGCCTATTATCGGTGAGGAGGTATTTCAAGAGGAATGCAATGATTCAGAGCAAACTAATGACCCTAAAGTACCTGTCTTGAGGAGGTTTACATGTGTGAGAAAGCCAAAGGTAATTTTTGATCCATCAGCTAATACTGTTCCAAGCCATGTCTTATATACAGATTCAGGGGAACCAGAGACTTACAATTAGGCAAAGATAGACACATCTCACTTGCAGTGGGAGTGTGCTATGAAAGACGAGATGAGCTCGTTACTTTAGAACAAAACTTGGGAGTTGGCCAAGTTACCCACAGGTAAAAGACCTTTGTTAAACAAATGAGTGTACAGGATTAAGAATGAAGTAGATGGTAGTATTAGATACAAGGTGAGACTTGTAGTCAAGAGCTTTTCTCAAAAAGAAGGGATTGACTACTCTGAGATATTTTCACCCGTAGTGAAAATGACATCAATTAGAGTTTTGTTGAGTATAGTTGCAGTGGAGGATCTTCATCTTGAGCAGTTAGACGTAAAAACAGTGTTTTTACATGGTGACTTAGATGAATAACTATACATGGCACAACCTAAGGGTTTTGAAGTCAAGGGTAAGGAGCACATGGTATGTCGCTTAAAGAAAAGCTTGTATGGCTTGAAACAAGCTTCGCGGCAATGGTACCTAAAATTTGATGGCTTCATGAAAGAAAAAGGATTTGCATACCATGAGTTTGATCACTGTGTTTATTTTTGCAAGTATGATGATGGTGACATTGTGTATCTATCTTTATATGTGGATGACATTCTGGTGACTAGTTCCAATATGAAGAGAACCGTAGAAGTGAAGAAGATGTTGTCATCACAATTTGCTATGAAAGATTAGGGAGAGGCCAAGAATATTTTAGGCATGAAAATCATCAGGGACAAGAAAAATAAGAAATTATGGTTGCCGTAGGAAGATTATGTGAACAAGGTGTTAAAGAGATTTAACATGTACAAGACAAAACCGGTTGCAATTCCTCTAGCGAGTCACTTCAAACTTTCCAAGGGTATGTGTCCAAGCACTTAGGCTTTGAAAGATGAGATGGTAGTAGTTCCATATGCATCAACAGTGGGGAGTTTGATGTATGCCATGGTGAGCACGAGACTAGACATTGCATATGTAGTGGGAATTGTGAGTCGATATATGTAGAACCCAGGCAGAGAGCATTGGAATGCAGTGAAATGGATATTAAGATATCTAGCAGGTACTTCCAATTACTCACTTTGTTATGGTGGTACATCTCTAGAGTTGTAAGGTTATGTAGATGCAAATCATTCGGGTGATTGAGATAGTGGTAAGAGTATCACTTGATATGTCTTTATAGTTGCAGGTACAACCGTGAGTTGGATATCTCAACTATAAAAAGTAGTGGCTTTATCGACGATAGAGGCAAATACATGGCGATCACATAAGCCTCCAAGGAAATCATATGGTTACAAGATTACATGGAGGAGTTACATCGAAAACAGCCAATCAATACACTGTAAAGTGATAGTCAAAGTGCAGTGCACTTAACAAAGAATGTAGCTAATCACTCAAGGACTAGACATATCAAGAAGCGTTATCACTTTATTAGATCAGCATTGAAAGATAATGAGTTAAAACTACAGAAGATTGATGGCGCGAAAAATCCAGCTGACATGTTGACCAAGGTAGTAAACTGAGAGAAGTATATTTTCTGTACTACTACCATTGGTATTACTCCATGTCGATTGATGAGGAGTATCGCAGAGGCACAAGTTTTTGAAGTACTAGTTTTTTGAAGAAGATGGATGCAAAGTTGCTTGGTGCTTGGGTATATATGTCTTCAAGTGGGAGATTGTTATAGGTGAAGCCAAATATTTTTAGGGGCTTTTTTGTCTTTTCAATTAGATTTGCCTTTAGGTTAAAAGTTACACCTTTATATTAGTGATGACAGGACACTAGCCGTCAAGATGGTAACAAAAAAAATAGAGAGGCAAGAAAAAGAGAGAAGAAAAAAGTGAGTTTTTTCTTTATGAGGGTTTTCAATATCTTTGTGCCATGATCTTGAGAGGAGATCATTATTGTATTCCAACTTTTTTCGAAATCTAGTGGATTCGTAGAGTGCCTCTGCGCAGAGACGTAGCCTAGGCTTGGGTGAACTTTGTTAACAAATTTTCTGACGTGTTCTTTTGATTTTGTTATTTATTATTATATTCTGCTTGGTGAATTGTTTACGAGCATTATTTTTCTAGAATTGGCGTACGATTTCGTAACAGCATCATTCTCATTGCAATTCAAATTTACTCTCTAGCTTTGCAGAGAATTTTTCCTTTAAATTACCTCATGGCAGGCATGCTATATCATTGGGCGCAAATTTTGCATCTAATGTCATTTCCAATGCCCAAAGTCAGGCTGCTTAATTAATATCTAAGCTACTAAGTGATTCTCATGATTCAGTCAAACATACTCGTGAGAACCTGTTTCTAAAAGTCAGTAAGCATGCCTTTGAGATAGGGAAAGTTGAAGATGAGTGTTTTGAGATAGTGAACTCTGTTGGCACTGAGGTTGAATCTAAAGTTAGAATCGTCTTCTCTCTAGTTTGCTTAAAGACATGCAATGTTTTGTCATAGAAAAGAAAGATGATTTAAAATCACTGTTTTATCCTGCTCAATCTAAATATGAGGACACAAATAGGGTGAGGTGTCTCAGTCAATTAACACAGGAAAAAGAGAAGGCCTCTTTTCTATAAAATTTAATTATTTCTATTTATAATGAGTGAAAAACGAGATTGTTGACTTGGCTATTGTCAATGGGAAATGGAATGGCAATAGGTCTTGGATGATTCCTCATCTTTGTTTGGTTAACTTGAAGAGCTAGTAGAGGAATGCTATATCATTAGTGAATTTTGTGAATGATCTACGGCAATATGCTGACTGGGATGTTCCTTGTAGTGACCTGAGCATGGAAAATCGGGGACTTTTTTCTAAAGAAAACTGGGCATCCGTTTTCAAAAGCAATGTTGTTTCATGTAAAAGCTTGGTTGATCAATTGTCTAATGTTGTTTACGCCGATGTAATCAGGAATGCTCTTACATTCAATTCAGAGTTGGCAGATTTACTTGGATTTGTCGCACAACTTCGTGGCACTATTGACACTGCACTTGAGCAGCTATTGGAAGTTGAAAAGGAGCGGGGAATTATCATTTAATTTGAATGGAATTACTTTGTTAAGGTAGCCCTCATCATTGAGTGGCAGTTGGCTGTTGAAGGAGTGTCTCTTAAGTGGAGGGATCATCTCTCCTGGGAAGAGGTTGAAGAATTAGCACCTCCAGAAGATCTCGTAGGGCATAACTTGACCAACTTGAGTTCGTCCCAACATTATTTTCAGTCCTTAATGAATGCTAAGGGTAAATAGACTGGCATGCTTTAAGAGGCAAAGCACTCTTGTCCACATTAATCAAACCCTTCCATCGAATTAGAATCACTAGACAAAGTCGTGTCTTCAATTTGTGCTTTTGCTTTGCATGCAGGCATCAAGGCTCATAATTTAGCAGATTGTATAAGTTTTGGGCAAGAAGGTTTGAGAGTTTGGTGGTTATTGGGAAATTTTTTTTTTCAAATTATGTGTTTTGGATTCGTTTCTTGATGTATGCATACATGAGGTGGCTTTGCCTATGGACCAAAAGTTAGGTCTTGACTAGCTTGTGAATCCTGTGAGGAAACATATTGGTCATTACCTGAAAGATCGTAAGCTGCCTATATATGGCATTGTCCGAGAAATGAATTACCATTCAAAGTAATTGAATGGTTCAAGATGGAATTAGCCTTTGAGCTGTTGCACAAAGACCTCCAGGCCATTAAAAGTTTCCAGCTTATGCTTGAAGAAGACTCGCACAAAGACATGAAACCGCTCGTTGCTTTGCAAGGCCTAAAAGATCCCTAATGAAAAGGAAGGCAAATGAGTTCAAAGAGAATGTAAAGGAGTGGTTAGAGATTGTTCCGATGGAATGGATGAATGACGCTTTATTAACACATTCACATAAAACTTTAGGGTTTAGGGTTTTTAGGGTTTAGGGTATAGGGTATAGGGTATAGGGTTTAGGGTTTAGGGTTTAGGGTATAGGGTTTAGGGTATAGGGTTTAGGGTATAGGGTATAGGGTTTAGGGTATAGGGTATAGGGTTTAGGGTATAGGGTTTAGGGTATAGGGTATAGGGTTTAGGGCATAGGGCCCAGGGCATAGGGCATAGGGCATAGGGCATAGGGCACAGGGCACAGGCACAGGGCAGGGCACAGGGCACAGGCCTAGGGCCTAGGCACAGGGCCTAGGCCAGGGCAGGCATGGGCCTAGGCACAGGGCCAGGGCCTAGGGCAGGGCCTAGGGCACAGGGCAGGGCCCAGGCCAGGGCCTAGGGCAGGCCTAGGGCACAGGGCCTAGGGCCTAGGGCCCAGGCCTAGGGCCAGGGCCTAGGCCTGGGCCTAGGCCCAGGGCCTAGGGCCCAGGGCCTAGGGCCTAGGGCCTAGGCCTAGGGCCCAGGGCCTAGGGCCTTAGGGCCTAGGCCTAGGCCTAGGCCCAGGGCCTAGGCCTAGGCCCAGGCCCAGGCCCAGGCCTAGGCCCAGGCCTAGGCCTAGGCCTAGGGCCTAGGCCTAGGCCTAGGCCTAGGCCCAGGCCCAGGCCCAGGCCCAGGGCCCAGGCCTAGGCCTAGGCCTAGGCCTAGGCCTAGGCCCAGGCCCAGGCCCAGGCCTAGGCCCAGGCCCAGGCCCAGGGCCCAGGCCCAGGCCCAGGCCCAGGCCCAGGGCCCAGGCCTAGGCCCAGGCCCAGGCCCAGGCCTAGGCCTAGGCCCAGGCCCAGGGCCCAGGCCCAGGCCCAGGCCTAGGCCAGGCCCAGGCCCAGGCCCAGGCCCAGGCCCAGGCCCAGGGCCCAGGCCCAGGCCTAGGCCTAGGCCTAGGCCCAGGCCTAGGCCTAGGCCCAGGCCTAGGCCTAGGCCTAGGCCCAGGCCCAGGCCCAGGGCCTAGGCCTAGGCCTCAGGGCCTAGGCCTAGGGCCTAGGCCCAGGCCTAGGCCCAGGGCCCAGGCCCAGGCCCAGGGCCCAGGGCCCAGGCCCAGGCCCAGGCCCAGGCCCAGGCCCAGGCCTAGGCCCAGGCCTAGGCCCAGGGCCAGGCCTAGGCCCAGGCCCAGGGCCTAGGCCTAGGCCTAGGCCTAGGGCCTAGGCCCAGGCCTAGGCCTAGGCCTAGGCCTAGGCCCAGGCCTAGGCCTAGGCCTAGGCCTAGGCCTAGGCCTAGGCCTAGGCCTAGGCCAGGCCCCAGGCCTAGGCCTAGGGCCTAGGCCTAGGCCCAGGCCTAGGCCTAGGCCCAGGCCTCAGGCCTAGGCCTAGGCCTAGGCCTAGGCCTAGGCCTAGGGCCTAGGCCTAGGCCTAGGCCCAGGCCCAGGGCCCAGGGCCTAGGCCCAGGCCTAGGGCCCAGGCCCAGGCCCAGGCCTAGGCCCAGGCCCAGGCCTAGGCCCAGGCCTAGGCCTAGGGCCTAGGCCTAGGCCTAGGCCTAGGCCTAGGCCTAGGCCTAGGCCTAGGCCTAGGCCTAGGGGCCTAGGCCTAGGCCTAGGCCCAGGCCCAGGGGCCCAGGGCCAGGCCTAGGCCCAGGCCCAGGCCTAGGCCTAGGGCCCAGGCCCAGGCCCAGGCCTAGGGCCTAGGCCTAGGCCTAGGCCTAGGCCTAGGCCTAGGCCTAGGCCTAGGCCTAGGCCTAGGCCTAGGCCTAGGCCTAGGCCTAGGCCTAGGCCCCTAGGCCCAGGCCCAGGCCCAGGGGCCTAGGCCCAGGCCCAGGCCCAGGCCCAGGGCCCAGGCCCAGGCCTAGGCCCAGGCCTAGGCCTAGGCCTAGGCCCAGGCCTAGGCCTAGGCCTAGGGCCTAGGCCTAGGCCTAGGCCAGGCCCAGGCCTAGGCCTAGGCCTAGGCCTAGGCCTAGGCCCAGGCCAGGCCTAGGCCCAGGGCCAGGCCTAGGCCCAGGGCCCAGGCCCAGGCCCAGGCCCAGGCCTAGGCCTAGGCCCAGGCCTAGGCCTAGGCCCAGGCCCAGGCCCAGGCCTAGGGCCCAGGCCTAGGCCTAGGCCTAGGCCTAGGCCTAGGCCTAGGCCTAGGCCCAGGCCCAGGCCCAGGCCCAGGCCCAGGCCCAGGCCCAGGGCCAGGGCCCAGGCCTAGGCCTAGGGCCTAGGCCCAGGCCTAGGCCCAGGCCCAGGCCCCAGGCCTAGGCCCAGGCCCAGGCCCAGGCCCAGGCCCAGGCCTAGGCCTAGGCCCAGGCCTAGGCCTAGGCCTAGGCCTAGGGCCTAGGCCTAGGCCCAGGCCCAGGCCTAGGCCCAGGCCTCCCAGGGCCCAGGCCCAGGCCCAGGGCCCAGGCCCAGGCCCAGGCCCAGGGCCCAGGCCCAGGCCCAGGGCCCAGGCCTAGGCCTAGGCCCAGGCCTAGGCCTAGGCCTAGGCCCAGGCCCAGGCCCAGGCCTAGGCCTAGGCCCAGGCCCAGGCCCAGGCCCAGGCCTAGGCCTAGGCCCAGGGCCTAGGCCTAGGCCCAGGCCCAGGGCCTAGGCCCAGGCCTAGGCCTCAGGCCTAGGCCCAGGCCCAGGCCCAGGGCCAGGCCCAGGCCCAGGCCCAGGCCCAGGCCCAGGCCCAGGGCCCAGGGCCCAGGGCCCAGGCCCAGGCCCAGGCCTAGGCCCAGGGCCCAGGCCCAGGCCAGGCCCAGGCCTAGGCCTAGGCCCAGGCCCAGGCCCAGGCCCAGGCCTAGGCCTAGGCCTAGGCCCAGGCCTAGGCCTAGGCCTAGGCCCAGGCCTAGGCCCAGGCCTAGGCCCAGGCCCAGGGGCCCAGGCCCAGGGCCCAGGCCCAGGCCCAGGGCCCAGGCCTAGGCCTAGGCCTAGGCCTAGGCCTAGGCCCAGGCCTAGGGCCCAGGCCTAGGCCCAGGCCTAGGCCTAGGCCTAGGCCTAGGCCTAGGGCCTAGGCCTAGGCCTAGGCCTAGGCCTAGGCCTAGGCCTAGGCCCAGGCCCAGGCCCAGGCCCAGGCCCAGGCCCAGGGCCCAGGCCCAGGGCCCAGGCCCAGGCCCAGGCCTAGGCCTAGGCCTAGGCCTAGGCCTAGGCCTAGGCCTAGGCCTAGGCCCAGGCCCAGGCCTAGGCCTAGGGCCTAGGCCTAGGCCCAGGGCCCAGGCCTAGGCCTAGGCCTAGGCCTAGGCCCAGGCCTAGGCCTAGGCCCAGGCCCAGGCCCAGGCCCAGGCCCAGGCCCAGGCCCAGGCCCAGGCCCAGGCCCAGGCCCAGGCCCAGGCCCAGGCCCAGGCCCAGGCCTAGGCCTAGGCCCAGGCCCAGGCCCAGGCCCAGGCCCAGGCCCAGGCCCAGGGCCTAGGCCTAGGCCTAGGCCTAGGCCTAGGCCTAGGCCTAGGCCTAGGCCTAGGCCTAGGCCCAGGCCTAGGCCCAGGCCTAGGCCCAGGCCCAGGGCCCAGGCCCAGGCCCAGGGCCCAGGCCCAGGCCCAGGCCCAGGCCCAGGCCCAGGCCCAGGCCCAGGCCTAGGCCTAGGCCCAGGCCTAGGCCTAGGCCTAGGCCTAGGCCCAGGCCTAGGCCTAGGCCTAGGCCTAGGCCCAGGCCCAGGCCCAGGCCCAGGCCCAGGCCCAGGCCTAGGCCCAGGCCCAGGCCCAGGCCTAGGCCCAGGCCCAGGCCCAGGCCTAGGCCTAGGCCTAGGCCTAGGCCCAGGCCTAGGCCCAGGCCTAGGCCCAGGCCCAGGCCTAGGCCTAGGCCTAGGCCTAGGCCCAGGCCTAGGCCTAGGCCTAGGCCCAGGCCTAGGCCTAGGCCTAGGCCTAGGCCTAGGCCTAGGCCTAGGCCCAGGGCCCTAGGCCTAGGCCTAGGCCCAGGCCTAGGCCTAGGCCCAGGCCCAGGCCTAGGCCCAGGCCCAGGCCCAGGCCCAGGCCCAGGCCCAGGCCTAGGCCTCAGGCCTAGGCCCAGGCCTAGGCCCAGGCCCAGGCCTAGGCCCAGGCCTAGGCCTAGGCCTAGGCCTAGGCCTAGGCCTAGGCCCAGGCCTAGGCCTAGGCCTAGGCCCAGGCCCAGGCCTAGGCCCAGGCCCAGGCCCAGGCCCAGGCCCAGGCCCAGGCCCAGGGCCCAGGGCCCAGGCCCAGGCCCAGGCCCAGGGCCAGGGCCCAGGCCTAGGCCTAGGCCTAGGCCTAGGCCAGGCCTAGGCCTAGGCCTAGGCCTAGGCCTAGGCCTAGGCCTAGGCCCAGGCCTAGGCCCAGGCCCAGGCCTAGGCCCAGGCCCAGGCCCAGGCCTAGGCCTAGGCCCAGGCCCAGGCCCAGGCCCAGGCCCAGGGCCAGGCCCAGGCCCAGGCCCAGGCCCAGGCCCAGGCCCAGGCCCAGGCCTAGGCCTAGGCCTAGGCCTAGGCCTAGGCCTAGGCCTAGGCCTAGGCCCAGGCCTAGGCCTAGGCCTAGGCCTAGGCCCAGGCCTAGGCCTAGGCCCAGGCCTAGGCCTAGGCCTAGGCCCAGGCCTAGGCCTAGGCCTAGGCCCAGGCCTAGGCCCAGGCCCAGGCCCAGGCCCAGGCCTAGGCCTAGGCCCAGGCCCAGGCCCAGGCCCAGGGCCCAGGCCCAGGCCCAGGCCCAGGCCCAGGCCCAGGCCCAGGCCCAGGGCCCAGGCCCAGGCCCAGGCCCAGGGCCCAGGGCCCAGGCCCAGGCCTAGGCCTAGGCCTAGGCCTAGGCCTAGGCCTAGGCCTAGGCCCAGGCCCAGGCCCAGGCCCAGGCCCAGGCCCAGGCCCAGGCCCAGGCCTAGGCCCAGGCCCAGGCCCAGGCCTAGGCCTAGGCCCAGGCCCAGGCCTCAGGCCCAGGCCCAGGCCCAGGCCCAGGCCCAGGCCCAGGCCCAGGGCCCAGGCCCAGGCCTAGGCCCAGGCCCAGGCCCAGGCCCAGGCCCAGGGCCAGGCCCAGGCCCAGGCCCAGGCCTAGGCCCAGGCCCAGGGCCCAGGCCCAGGGCCCAGGCCCAGGCCCAGGCCCAGGCCCAGGCCCAGGCCCAGGCCCAGGCCCAGGCCCAGGGCCCAGGCCCAGGCCCAGGCCCAGGCCCAGGCCCAGGCCCAGGCCCAGGCCCAGGCCCAGGCCCAGGCCCAGGGCCCAGGGCCCAGGCCTAGGCCTAGGCCCAGGCCTAGGCCTAGGCCCAGGGCCCAGGCCCAGGCCCAGGCCCAGGCCCAGGCCCAGGCCCAGGCCCAGGCCCAGGGCCCAGGCCAGGCCCAGGCCCAGGCCCAGGCCCAGGCCCAGGCCCAGGCCCAGGGCCCAGGCCTAGGCCCAGGCCTAGGCCCAGGCCTAGGCCAGGCCTAGGCCCAGGCCTAGGCCTAGGCCCAGGCCTAGGCCCAGGGCCTAGGCCCAGGCCCAGGCCTAGGCCTAGGCCTAGGCCTAGGCCTAGGCCTAGGCCTAGGCCTAGGCCCAGGCCTAGGCCCAGGCCTAGGCCAGGCCTAGGCCTAGGCCTAGGGCCTAGGCCCAGGCCCAGGCCCAGGCCCAGGCCCAGGCCTAGGCCCCTAGGCCCAGGCCCAGGCCCAGGCCCAGGCCCAGGCCCAGGCCCAGGCCCAGGCCCAGGCCCAGGCCCAGGCCCAGGCCCAGGCCCAGGCCCAGGCCCAGGCCTAGGCCCAGGCCTAGGCCTAGGCCTAGGGCCTAGGCCTAGGCCTAGGCCTAGGCCTAGGCCTAGGCCTAGGCCTAGGCCTAGGCCTGGCCCAGGCCCAGGCCCAGGCCCAGGCCCAGGCCCAGGCCCAGGCCCAGGCCCAGGCCCAGGCCCAGGCCCAGGCCCAGGCCCAGGCCCAGGCCCAGGCCTAGGCCTAGGCCTAGGCCTAGGCCCAGGCCCAGGCCTAGGCCTAGGCCCAGGGCCTAGGCCCAGGCCCAGGCCCAGGCCCAGGCCCAGGCCCAGGCCCAGGCCCAGGCCTAGGCCCAGGCCCAGGCCCCCAGGCCCAGGCCCAGGCCCAGGCCCAGGCCCAGGCCCAGGCCCAGGCCCAGGCCCAGGCCCAGGCCCAGGCCCAGGCCCAGGCCCAGGCCCAGGCCTAGGCCTAGGCCTAGGCCCAGGCCTAGGCCTAGGCCTAGGCCCAGGCCTAGGCCTAGGCCTAGGGCCCAGGCCCAGGCCCCCAGGGCCCAGGCCCAGGCCCAGGGCCCCCAGGGCCCAGGCCCAGGCCCAGGCCCAGGCCCAGGCCCAGGCCCAGGCCCAGGCCCAGGCCCAGGCCCAGGCCCAGGCCTAGGCCTAGGCCTAGGCCTAGGCCTAGGCCTAGGCCCAGGCCTAGGCCTAGGCCTAGGCCTAGGCCTAGGCCCAGGCCCTAGGCCCAGGCCTAGGCCTAGGGCCTAGGCCTAGGCCCAGGCCCAGGCCTAGGCCTAGGCCCAGGCCCAGGCCTAGGCCCAGGCCCAGGCCTAGGCCTAGGCCTAGGCCCAGGCCCAGGCCCAGGCCCAGGCCCAGGCCCAGGCCCAGGCCCAGGCCCAGGCCCAGGCCCAGGCCCAGGCCCAGGCCTAGGCCCAGGCCAGGCCTAGGCCCAGGCCTAGGCCAGGCCCAGGCCTAGGCCCAGGCCCAGGCCCAGGCCCAGGCCCAGGCCCCTAGGCCTAGGCCTAGGCCTAGGCCCAGGCCTAGGCCCCTAGGCCCAGGGCCAGGCCTAGGCCTAGGCCCAGGCCTAGGCCTAGGCCTAGGCCCAGGCCCAGGCCCAGGCCCAGGCCCAGGCCCAGGCCCAGGCCTAGGCCTAGGCCTAGGCCTAGGCCTAGGCCCAGGCCCAGGCCCAGGCCCAGGCCCAGGCCCAGGCCCAGGCCCAGGCCCAGGCCCAGGCCCAGGCCTAGGGCCCAGGGCCCAGGCCCAGGCCTAGGCCCAGGCCCAGGCCTAGGGCCCAGGCCCAGGCCTAGGCCCAGGGCCCAGGCCCAGGCCCAGGCCCAGGCCCAGGCCCAGGCCCAGGCCCAGGCCCAGGCCCAGGCCCAGGCCCAGGCCCAGGCCCAGGCCCAGGCCCAGGCCCAGGCCCAGGCCAGGCCCAGGGCCCAGGCCCAGGCCTAGGGCCCAGGCCCAGGCCCAGGCCCAGGGCCCAGGGCCCAGGCCCAGGCCCAGGGCCTAGGCCTAGGCCCAGGCCCAGGCCCAGGCCCAGGCCCAGGCCTAGGCCTAGGCCCAGGCCCAGGCCCAGGCCCAGGCCCAGGCCCAGGCCCAGGCCCAGGCCCAGGCCTAGGCCCAGGGCCTAGGCCTAGGCCCAGGCCCAGGCCTAGGCCTAGGCCTAGGCCTAGGCCTAGGCCTAGGCCCAGGCCTAGGCCCAGGCCCAGGCCTAGGCCCAGGCCCAGGCCCAGGCCCAGGCCCAGGCCCAGGCCCAGGGCCCAGGCCCAGGCCCAGGCCCAGGCCCAGGCCCAGGCCCAGGCCCAGGCCCAGGCCCAGGGCCCAGGGCCCAGGCCTAGGCCCAGGCCCAGGCCCAGGCCCAGGCCTAGGCCCAGGCCCAGGCCCCCAGGCCTAGGCCCCCAGGCCCAGGCCCAGGGCCCAGGCCCAGGCCCAGGCCTAGGCCCAGGCCCAGGCCCAGGCCCAGGCCTAGGCCCAGGGCCCAGGGCCTAGGCCCAGGCCCAGGCCCAGGCCCAGGGCCTAGGCCTAGGCCTAGGCCCAGGCCCAGGCCCAGGCCTAGGCCTAGGCCCAGGCCTAGGCCTAGGCCCAGGCCCAGGCCTAGGCCCAGGCCCAGGGGCCCAGGCCTAGGCCCAGGCCCAGGCCCAGGCCTAGGCCTAGGCCTAGGCCTAGGCCCAGGGCCTAGGCCTAGGGCCTAGGCCCAGGCCCAGGCCTAGGCCTAGGCCCAGGCCCAGGCCTAGGCCCAGGCCCAGGCCTAGGCCTAGGCCCAGGCCTAGGCCCTAGGCCCAGGGCCCAGGCCCAGGCCCAGGCCCAGGCCCAGGCCCAGGCCTAGGCCTAGGCCCAGGGCCCAGGCCTAGGGCCTAGGCCTAGGCCTAGGCCTAGGCCCAGGCCCAGGCCTAGGCCCAGGCCTAGGCCTAGGCCTAGGCCTAGGCCCAGGCCCAGGGCCTAGGCCCAGG